>CAEFZX010020045.1:0-13602 GCA_903066825.1 Alfaro cultratus | reverse complement strand
AACACTATTTATATATATATATATATATATATATATATATATATATATATATATATATATATATATATATATATATGTATGTTGCAGACTCTGAGACTAACCTTTTAATCAGTCGATCAAAAATTGGAACTAGCAACCTATGACTACTTTCTGGACTACTGCGCCGGACTGAGCGGGACGCTCAGCACTGGAGGCTACGTGTTAGCGTGCAGATCCACGGCGACAGGCTGCGTGGGGGTTGACCAGAATCGATACGACAGTCTCAGGGACAGAAAGAGCGGGGCTTTGGGCGAACAGTCCAAGCACATTGGCCAGATCAGTCATCCATAGGAACAGCAGCACTGACAGCCAGGCCCGCAACATGCCTCCTGCTAAAATAGGAGTGCTAATACATCCAATTTGCTGCAACACGCAACAGGCTGGATGCTGTGCTGTTAAATGTAAAATGGGCAGTGAGTCATATAATGTAATCTGAGACCATCTTCACACAAAAGACAAAACCAAGAAATTTGGTGTGTCTTTGTATGATAACAACAAGTATAACTTGATTTATATCATAATATTAACAAAAATACTTTAAAAAATGCTTAACATGCAGAAATTATTCTCACTGCTGCAAAAATAATAAAACATATTTATGATGACAGTTATAATTATGCTTTATCCATCATTATTATTTGTGTAATTTGAATTCTGATACATAGACTTAAATTAATAGGTTGAACGCCTCCTGAATTGAGTAGGTGTTATTGTGCAGAATACTGTCACACAAATGCAACAAGCTGATTATAGCTGGTTTATTAACTTTGCTGTCTGAATTGGCTGAGCCTGCTAATAGCTAACACTCGTCACTTGCAGCTTACCCACTTTTTTTTAGTTGATTTAAAAATGTAATTTCCAGACACTTTTCAGCTGTAGTTTCAAAACACTGTTACCATATGATCAATTAGTCTCATTTATGTAGAGTAAGAGTGAAAAATGTGCAGAAGTCTTTTATTCAGATAGCTGACTGGCAGTGCACAGCAACATATACTGGGGTCTGTTCTACTTCATGCTCCATACAGCCACTCTGGCTTTTGTTTTGTGACGTGGCTTTGGAAGGAGTGACATTTCAACAAATTAGAAACTATAACTTTCTAAAACCTTAAAACAGCTTGATACTAGCCTGATCCCATGTACACATGAACAAGTAATTACAGATAAGTTATTAATGTTGTGTCTGCTTTTATTTTATTATCTCGTATGCGCAATCCAGAAAGTGACTATAGATACATAAAATATAATTTTTTGTTGGCAAATAAAAGAGGGCAGCTTAGACAGTAGTTAAAGATTGATGCATAAATGTGGACGGTCTTATACATTTTCATTTTTGATTGGATTTTAAACTTCCTCTATCAAAAGCCTGATACATATTTTTGTATCTATTGTAATCCTTAGAAGGAAATGAAACTAATAAATCTAAATCCAATTTAGCCAGACTCCTGAGCGCATCAGGAAAATCCTCTGTATCTAAGACTTTAATATCAAAATAAAAGTTTAGATAAACACCGAAAAATAAGAACACTAGACGAAAAATGCTTGCACAGCTTGTATGAATGAGGTTTTATATTTATAGAGCTAAAATTGTGTTGTTTTTTTTTTTTGCTCTGTACAATTTAGTGACTGAGCTCTCGTGGCTCACCTCTCTCTCTTTATCCTTGAACAGCAATTACACCCCCTTAAATTGCTGGTGGGTGTCGCCTCACTAGCAGACTGGAAATGTGTTTTTTTTTTTATTATTCTTTTTCTCTCTGAATGAGATGACAGACGGTCTTTACGCAAAATAACAGGGTTTGGAAATAAGAGGCTGCCAAAGCACATTCCCTGCGCTCACTAATAGCGTGGAAATTGCAATTAATGTCCTAAATGGTCCTTAGTCGACCTTTTATCGCGATTTGAGATGGCTTCCATTTTTAAAGAGCTGAATTTTATTGTGATAATTTATTCTTTTATCAAGCATCTCGGGGGTATATTCAAGATACATGAAAGCTCTGTGTATTCTGTGTTTCATCTCCTCTGTTTATCTCACATTAAGTCAGTTGCGTGAAATGGAAGGAAAGTGAGAGAAGTGGCACAGAAATATTTTTTAAAGCTTCTTAGCATTTCAGTGATCTGCTGTAGATGAAGTCTTTCATGCTTACATTAAAGTTGAGGATTTACCTCTTGAAAATACTGACATGAATCACAATCTGCTGAATCTGAGACAATTTTCCCTAAAGTTATTCCTAAAAATGCAGGCATGTCTCCATTTTTATGGTATCTTACGATGGGACTAAAATAAACTTGAAATTTGTGAGTTTTAAATTCCATCTTATATATATTTATGAAGTGCTGCTCGTATGCTTTGTATGTTTTAAACATTGTCTAAGTACTTTACGTTGTTTTTGTATGTTTGAAATGTCTGGCTGTAAAACAAATGTCCTCCCTGGGGGACAATAACGATATTGACTTTGCCACAAAGGAATCAACTATTGATTTCACATATTCTACTATAATAATAAAAATACAGGATGGTAATTTCTGAAGGAAAAATGTAAAGAAACCTGTCAAGCCTCGCTAAGCATTTCAACGTTGGTGCTGCAGTGCACTTATGAATGTTGCGGGAACCAATTAGGAAGCAGTCCCATTCCCTGCTGAGGTGAAAACTGTCAGAGTTGGCGATCAGAAGCAAGCTTCATCTAATTTCAGTATTCCCGACATAGCTGGTAGCACAGTCACACTAAGGGCCCGTCTTATCTTTTATCTGTTACATTATATCCCTGTAGAGAACGACTAAGAAAACATCTAGTATTATTCTTATACATCAGTTCAGAGAGAGCCTGTTGAATCTGTTTTTTTTATTTTTTTTATTTTAGATTCTGTCTGAACAATTGTTCCTCAAGTTTTAGTTAATAACACTCTCCATTTGTGCCTACGTGTTTTGTCAACAAACATGAGCAGAAACAGTAGAAGTCATGGTTGGCAATATCCAATATACTGTATATACCATATTCAAATTAGCTGCAGATGTAATGCAGAAAAATTGCTATAAAGTAGTTATTAAAAAGCTGTCTGTATAACAAGGGAATTGTATATTCCTAGAATATGTGAACAGTAAAACACAAACTAATCTTCTGATTTAGGAATGCATAACAATCTTTCCTTTCTTTCTTTTTTCCTTGACTATTTTTAGTAGATTTTGCTTTAAAACTTGACCTGCTAAATGATAAAGTTATCCCATTAATATTGTAAGGGAATTTCTGAATGGGTTGAAAAGAACTCAAATCTCTGAAAATTTACATGAAATATGGGTGGCAATACCTGTTCTTTGTCACCTTTTGTTTCCTGTGTTTGTGTCCTTCTTTTCCAAGTTTTCACTGTGCTCTTTTCTTCTCTTGCATTCACAGACAAACGGCGGCTGGCAAGATGCTCCGACTCCTTCGTCAGTGACATCGCCTACAGAAGGACCCGGGAGCGTCCATTCAGATACTTCCAACTGAATATCTCCATCTCCACACCTCATCCACGAAGAATAAAACAAAACATGAACGAACGTTGCTCCTCACAGTGTTAAAACCAAGGAATTCACTTCCCATATTTCGGCGAGGTCCTGTGAAATCCTAGCCCTGAATGAAAAATGTTTCTCAGCCTATAACAACAGACTTTTGGGATACAAATAAGAAGTTTCACAAGAAAAATCCAATAACATTTCAATCAGCAGCTTTCACATAATAATCAGAGGGCTGGGGTTCCTTATTCACTTGTAATGTTTTCACTCAATATGATGAGATGATCAAATAAAGTAGATGAATAAAACCATTGGTTTAACTGAAAATACTTCATTCTACCTCTCAGCCACTAAGAAGAGTAAAAAAAATGTCAGTGACCCTTATTTGTTTTTGTAAAAATGAAACTTTTGTCTTTGCAAACAAGAGGCACATCTTCTTACATTTTGTTGTCTCTCACCTACTCTATGGTACGCCATTTAGACTTAAATATTGCTCAGTTGTTTACAATGTGTGCTCGATAAAAGTATGTTCATCCTCCCCCTCTGTCTCCGGCAAATCAAAACTGAGTTCTGTCAGGAGATTTTACCTCTAAGGTAACCCTGTGAAGTATGTTATCTGTAAAACAATAAAATAAATACTTGTCATCAAAACAGACAAGCTTGACATCGTTCATTAAGATGGAAGGGGTATCAGCAGAAACTCTTTCACGCAGTCTTGACTTTGCTTCTGCAGCACATTGGTACAAAGGCAGATGCAAACAAAAAAAGTCTGCAGTACTGTAAAGCTCTTGTTCTTTTTTAAATCTCCGAGAACATTTTTTCACATTACGTTTTGCTGTCTTCTCTGTCTGATGATACCAAAATGCTCACATAACCAAATCAAAACCTTTACATGTCATGTAGTGTGTTATTTCATCAAATATTTACTGTGTTATTTCTTTATCAGCTCATCTACATGGCTCCTTTATAAAAAAAATAATAAATAAAAAGTGGTGCATTGAGGAGACTAAAATATAAATTTCAACAGGAAAAAATTTGTCATAATTGTTTGTAATATATTTTTTATTACACAGAGACGAAATCCACTGATACAGGGACATCTTTATGTTAACAAAGTTTTCCAGGCAGTTTTTCCACACAGTGGATCCTTTTTCTTGATTCTAAAGCACAGCTCTGGAGCCGCTCCGAGCATTAAGTCACTGATTATCATTACATAAAGAAGTATGACCTACGGCTCAGCTGATGGACATGTAAAGAAGAGTGCATTCCCATTTTGTCAAACTACGCCTTCTGGAGCTCATTCACCTTTGGTGGATTATATGATTCAACAGGTACTTTAGCAAAACTAAAAACAAACATGAAGTTCATTCTGACATTTATAAACAAATGTTAATCATTAAACATCTGAGATCGACACATGATATTATGTCAAATAATTGTGTTTTATAAGCAGCCCAACCTTGTTTATAGTTATTTTTTATGTTGTGTGACTTATACTTTTGTATTTGATTTTATTGGCATGCTACTTTTTTTTGGTCCTCTGTTTTTGTGATTTAGCTCATGAACTTTCGACATGTGTTTATGTGCACCTGTTGTGCTTGACTTGCCTTGTTGCAAAGGGTTTTCAACACATTAAAATAATATGTACTACAGTGCAGGTATAGAACTGCTTCTTTTTCTTTCTATGCTGAGTCCTCATGGCTAAATGAGGATGTTCCTTGTAAGCTCCTCATTGTTTCTAGAAATGTCTTCATTCACATGCAAAATGATTGAAGTAAATGGGTATGGAGACACCTTCTGAAAGCATTTTCTTCAATGAATGTGCAGTTTCAGGTTCTGAGTTCAAAGACAGTACATTGGTAACATCCCACTTGTACAACTGTAAGTCTTGTCATGAAATTTACAACTTTGTGGGAGCCGTTTAGAGATGGTCCCTTCCTGTCCCAACATGTCTGTGCATGAGTGCACAAAGCAAGGTCTACAAAAAAATGGATGAGCAGGTTTGACATGGACAAACCTTTGGGATGAAATAGAGCATATACTGTGAGTCAGGCCTTTTAATCCAACAATCTGGTCATAAATTTGTATAAACACAATCCTACAAAATCTTGTGAAAAGCTTCCTACAAGAGATTAAGCTGTTATAGCTTGTTATATTAAACACAATGTATTAAGAATGGAATGCCACAAAATTCATGTGTGTACTTATGAAGGCACATGTTCTGCAATATGGTGTTTATCAGGCACTACAACACTTCAACTGAAATACACCAAAAACAATGGAAATATTGGAGTACGCTTGTGAAGCTTTCATAGCGGGGCTATGATATCATTCTTTTAAAGTGAAAGGCTGGCACAGTTACTTCTTCCAGTCCTGAATCTGTTTCTAAAAGATATTGTTTTATACTTGCCAAAATACAGTTTCTGTATGGAACCTCGGCTGAAGCCAGACAAAACATTAGCTAAGAAACCTGCAGAACAGGTAATGATATATATTTTTTTTATTATATTTTTTTTAATATTGAGGTTTATAAATAGCCCACATAAAAAGCAATGAATTTCTTTTGTTGTTGAACTGTTGCTTATTGACACAATGTATTGTTTCTAAAAATGACTATCCAACTCCCCCAAAAATATGCAAATTAAATTACATTGACTGTTACATATAAACTAAGGACATTATTTTCTTTAAAAAACAAAAAAAGAAGAAATACAAAAAATATTGCAATTACTATGTGCAACCTGTGTGTGGCGATGCAATATGGTCCCTGGAATACACCAAAAGCAGTGAATTACTCAAATGTTAAAATAGAATTTTATTGTGTACATTTTTCTCTTTGTTTTCATTCTGCATCATGTCCATTTGAAAAATATAAATTGTGGATTTCTGTTTAAGATAACATAAGTGAATCAGCTTTATTCTCTAAATGTTTTCTAAAATGGCAAAAGTTTCTAAAGAAAAAGATAGTGGCTGTTAGACGGTGTAATAAAATGTGCTCTAGGTTGATTTTATTTCTCAGAGAAATAAAATTAACCTAGATTTTCTGTTTAATCCCCTTTATTGTTAGAGATAACTGCAAAAGATTTCCAGTTGCTTTTCTAAAATAGACAATAGAGCATGTTAGACTGTATCATACTTATCTAAAGTAACAGTGGTGGAAGCCATATATCATCTCTTATTCTGCTTTTAAGCTAAGAATAGGTTTCACTGAGTTTTGTTGTCAAGATGGTTTCAAGTTGGGGATGGTTAAGAAAACCAAAATTTAAAATTTTAGGCTGTTTCTGGATTTAATCCAGGCTCGCTGGGTGGAGCAAAGCAATCTGGAGTGAAAGAAAGACTTAAAGACACAAGGCTAACCCAAACCAAACACTAATCCATTAAGAGTTTCTTTATATGGCCTATTTATGACTAGTGCTAAGATTCATCCTGGATCAGTCACAACTGGACACTCCAAGGACAAACTGGAAACAATCAGATGCATTCAGATTCACAGATGTATCTGAAATGTATTAATGTCTTAATAATGTTGGTTTTTTTGAATGTCAGTTTTTTTTATTGTTATTGCTATTGATATCTGTATGAAGTGCATAAAGTGTAGACAGAAAAAAAATGATGATATCCTGTATTCAAATCAGACCTGTGACGTTATCTGGCTGGACAGTTGCATGTCTGCCAGAATTACTTTCATACTAACTGAATATCCGTAATTGGCCAAACAACATGCGGGCGAGGGCGCAAGGGAGCAGTTGGCGGTAAAGTCTGCGGACGGTCACAGGCTTTGACTGCTGAGCGAGTGTGAAATGCCAAAGCCAGACTGCTCCCCTGCACCCTGAGGGCACCAGAGGAGCCAGCCTGCTCTCCCCAGCAGAGAGAAAGAGGGCATCAAAAACAATCTGACAAGACTTCACCCAAAAACATCTTCTGGCTTGCGCAGCATCACTCAGCACCACAGTGCTGCGGATGAGCCTGATTATTCCAGCTAGAAGCCCGCAGCTCAGCATCTGAAACAAAAACATGAAGTGAAATTGGTTGAACAGCGAGGAAGGGTTTCATCCTATTTTGAGGGATTTGGTCACGCAGGGTAGTTTTAACACCTCCTTGTTCCCTTTGAGGTGGTGAGAATGTGCAGGGTGATTGAAATCTAATGTTGCTGTTGACATTTGCCTCCCCAGATGACAATGTACTGCTGTTTAAAGGCGGTCTCCATGGAGCAGCATGGGTGGAAGGGCCCAGACACCTTGTCTTCCCTTTTCAACAGCGCCTAGCAAACCTCTCTAATGTGTAGTGACACAACAACCCAGACCCTGCTGCTGCTGGACATGCTGTCCACACAGTTTCCAGGGTGGTCTATAGAAAATACAGTCATTCACACACTGTCACAGATTATATTGTACAGTGTGGCAACACAATTTCCTTTAATAAAGAAGTACATTTCCTCTTCACATGTTTTATATTTTCAGACAGTTTATATTCTGCAACCTGGCAAACGTATAAAAGAAAAAGCCTGAATATTTAGTTAGATGTTTAGTCAAAACCAGAATAATAATTTTTTCTACCAGATAAGAATTTATGTTTTACATCATTATCATTAAGTTATGGAATACATAAATAAACAAATAAATAAATAAATAAATAATCCTGACAAGATGTTTAAATTATGCTACAGCCTTATAGCATAAGGCTACAGCATAATTTCTGCACAAACTTTTAAGTCAGTTAAAAGTTTGCACAGATTAATAAAGTAACAATCCATAGTACGTTATGTTATCAGAAACAGCTTCATATTTGGGATGGTTTGGTGCCACCATAACTGAACTGCAAAAAACACAGAATAAGTTGGAAAATTAACTAAAGCTTTGAAAAACAAAAATACTTCAAAGAATCTAAAAACTAACTTAAGAATCTAACATGAATTTAAAATAAATTTTTAGACTAGAAAAAAAAAAAAACAATTGCAGAAACCTAAGGTTGCACCATGTTACAGACTTTAAAAATCTGCTGAGTGAAGGTCGTGAAAGTGTAATACAGATGCAGACTGCAAACAACCATAAAAACTGCTTACTGTTTTAGCGTGACAAATAGACTAAGTCCTCTTTCCAAGATGCTTCTAACATGCAATAAACTTAAAATGACAGAGAGAATAAAAAACTCTAAAGACTAAATTAGACATTAAGTTTTAGGGGTAGACATTATATAATACAATGAAAGCATGTAGATTTCTTCTGTTTTTTCTTTTTTTTTTTGCCACACTTAAATGTTTCAAATGTTAATATCAGCCAAATGTTACCTGCTGAAAGACTAAAGGATTTTTTTAGATGTTGATTTACTCTATTCAGAGACAGAAAAATTATACAAGCCAACTTGACTCAATGTGAGAATAGAATTGTCTTCCTTGTTGAATCAGGGATTAAGTATATCAACTTAATCAACAACAACCAGGCCCTGTTTCTCACTGACCTATAAAGTCAAGAAATTATTAATTACCAGTCTAAGGGTAAGTCCTGAACTAGACTTCAAAGACCTTGAAGAGTGACCCATCCAACCTGGATAAGTCTGCTATATTTATACCGAGATATGATTATACATACTTAGACTGAATTTACTAATTGAATAATGTCTGAAGGCAAATGGTTACACTTCTTTTATTACGTAGTCTCAGAATAAATATAGATTCATGCCAAACGTTTCAGATTTTTTATTTATAAAACTTTTGTAATGGCATGTAACATTTTCATTTACTTTATAACAATGCGACATTTTGTGTTGGTCTATCAAATAAAATCCATAAAAAATAATAATCTGAAATGTGTGGTTTAAACACAACAAACAGATAAAGCTCAAGGGATATGGATTGCTTCACACAGCACTGTAACCCTTCCTTATTTATTTCTTTTTTTCTTCATTGATCTATATTTAAAACAATCCAGTGTTTGAGATTTCATTTTAAATCCCATTTGGTAGTCTTGGGTTTTAATTGCACATCTGTTTCCACAAAACAGAAGTTTTTTTAATAGCATCTCTGAAAACAAAGTTGCCTCGCAGACCCTGTTTGTTATCCCGGCTACACCTGAGCCAGTCAACAAAAAGCTGACACGTTTTCAAAGAGAAGCACTTGTATCCTGATGTTGAAGTAACAAAATGTTGTGTTAGAGCGCCTCTAGCGGCCGCGGTGATACGCGACAGGCTTCGCATTCCCTAATGCTCCTGATGCTCCTCCTCTCTCATCACCGTGCCAAACCCCTCTGTGGGCTTGCACCACCACCTTCCTCAGACAAGACTCTTCTTGTGTTCGACGGGAAAACATGGCAGAAGTTGACGTTCAGGCCGATAGAAGAATCGAGGGGATTGTGGTAACTTAATAAGAGAACTTCACAGGAAATGGACAAGTGCTCAGTTTATGCGCAATCAGAAACCTTTGCGCTCCGTGTAGATTGGTTTTGTCTAAACTAAAGCGGCAGGCGGGCGTTTCTGCTGCAGAGAGTTTGCAGCGTGGAAGCTTGCGTGAATAAGTTGTGATTTTCACTGTACTCCACAGAATAATGTTTATGTTTGACTGTCTCCTCTCAGATCAACGATGACTGGCCAGGTTACAGTTTAGATCTCTTCAACTACCCAGCTCATTACTCCGGAGATTTAGACTGTGTCATCATTCCACATGGCGTGATCATGGACAGGTACACGAGTGAAACTGTAGATTCCTGCGGCCTAAGCAAGCTTTCTTTTCACATGTCCCCCCACCTCCTCCTGCTTTGGTTGCTCTGAGGTTGCATGGAAGTCTTACGGGACCATTAACTAGTCATCAGGGGGAAATCAGAGGTATATCATACACTTTATTCGAGCTCGACTTTCTTGCTTTTCTGTCTTCTGTTAAATGCAAACTTAAAAAAAAACAAATGGGGAAAAACTAGAGGAAGAGTTGCAAAGCAAAACTGAAAGGTGTCTGTTTTACTTCTGTATTTTCCTCAATCGCTGCATACACCCTGATAGATATTTGCTATATCTAATGTTTAATGACGTATCTGATAAAATGTACCATTGAAGTCCTTCAAATGTTTATTGCATCAAAACTATTATTGTAGCTAGTAAGTGTAGAATTAATAAAACAATAAAAGTTTTCTGTTTTTGTTGTTTCCAAAATATTTAGCTGTGATGTTTTGATTTAACATAACTGTTTCCTGTTCGAAGCCCTTCTCCATCTCAGTCACTGTGTTCTTGCCTACTGGTGTTGGTTCAGATTGTATAGCACCCTCACTTCTGTCAGTCTGCCCCACAGCAATTGTGGCTGTTGGCATCAGCGTGTCAATGTATTGTAAAGCACTTTGGAGTCCTCTGACTTGATGAAGCCCTATACACATGCAGACCTTGCACCATCTTCTTCTCCTGGACTCTTTAGTGACGTAAAATTATATCAAGAAACACTGGATGTTCTCCTCAGTCCGTTACACAGAGAACGTGTAAGATTCGGTCTCCCAGCAACCTGCGCTCAGGCGAAATTTGGAGGTGTGCACACAAAGGGCCGGTTGAAAAATAACAGAAATATGGCAATTCAGTTAGTTCAAAATGAACTAAAATGCATATTGAAAAAAGAAAACTGTGTTGTGCCCCACATCAAAGCAGGGGTCTTTTCAAACATGTGTAAATGTAAAAGTTGAAATGAAAAACTTTGTTCTAAATACAAGGTGTAACTTTAACAGTCAGACACATAACTATGCTAGAACATATTCTATAGTAACATTCTTAAAATGCACTAAAAATGTAGGTAGAGCACATCTCATATAGATGTTTTGCTGTAACTTTGAATTATCAGTATACCATAGTTTTAGTTTTAACAATGAGGCAGGGATATTTTTGTTGGAGAACTTCTAAATCATTCTCTTTCTTTTCTTTCTGCAGGACAGAACGTCTTGCTAGGAACATCATGGATGACCTCGGGGACCATGACATTGTGGTGCTGTGCGTGCTAAAAGGAGGCTACCAGTTCTGTGCCGACCTGGTGGAAAGGATCAAGGCTCTGAGCCGGAACTCCAACCGCACGATCCCCATGAGGGTCCACTTTATCCGACTCAGGAGCTACCTGGTGAGCCCCCCGTCCCGTCCTCTTTCTGCTGCAGCAAAGGAAAGCCACTGGAGACAGACTGACCTCAAGTGGCTTCTGTTTAAGGATGCTGAGGGTGCTTGACATTATCAGCCTTGATGGGTTTGCATCTCATGACTTAGTCAGAAGATGTGTGTGTTACGCTGTCAGCATTATGACAGTGGGATCTTTGTCTAGCTTTAACTCAGATGTCTTTGTTCAAGCGTGGGAGAAAATAAAACCAGACAAATTGCTGATATGACTGTGGAGTTCCTTTATTGATCAGTTTGTTTTATGCCTGAAGATTATTCTTATTCTCAATAAATTTGCAATTTGAAGACAAAAATAATGCAATTCAGCTTTTAAGTTATACAGTTTAGTCTTAAATCTTGTTTAGCCCTATGTTAAAACACATTTGTTTCTGCAGAATGACCAGTCGACAGAATATCTTCACATACTGGGAGCAGAAGACCTGTCTTTTTTAGCTGGAAAGGTAAGATTCTCACTGAGATTATCACTGGAGGAAAAAAAAAAAAAGTATAACCAAATGCACACATTGCTAGAAGGCAAAGTAACCCAAAGTTGTCTAGGGATGACATTTATTGAGCCACTGCTCAGTGACCTCAAGAGGGCAGCCTTTCCTCTAAATTTGCTCCTCCTTCAACCTGACAAGATGGTTCCATAAAGCAGATCAAAAATGGCAGGGTCAGACAGCTCTAATCAGATACCAGCTGTTCTAATGCAATTGCTTAAAGGTTTATTCCACTTTATCTCAGTCTGACCAAAGTGTGGAGTTGGTGAAAATGTGAGGATATAGTGAGCATGTAGATTAGCAGGGTGACGGTTGCTTCAGGCTCAATGTACAGCTGCTTGTCTTGTTGTCATGTAATCACAGTTGGTTCTCCTTTGAGCTGGAGTGAATCCTGACTGTTTACAAAGCTCTGATAATCTCTATACTATCTCCTAAAGTGTCTTCTTGGCCAGTGCTGACCACTGTGGCTGATCACAAGACTACTATTTTGAGAGGTTACAAGATCGTTTCCTAATCTGTCTAAAACGTATTTATCTCTTTGTGGGCAATAGTTAGTGCTCTTTCTATGTATTTATAGACAATTTTGGAAACACGTTGCAAACATAGTCAGACAAGATTAAAATAACATTTTGTATAGTTAAAACCACATACTTCCATGTATTTCACTTAGATTTTTTTGTGATATACCAACACAAAGAGGCACATAAATAAGTGGAAGAACAATATGCATTGTTTTTAAAAACTTTTACCGATAAAAATATGAGAGGCATAGTATGTATTCTTTGCTTTGACACTCCCAAATAAAATTCAGTTCAATCAAAGGCTTTAGGAATCAACTAATTAGTAAACTACTTCTAGCTGTGTGTATTTTATTCAAAGTAGAAATCGAGCTGTTCTTTGAAAGGCTCAGAGGTCGAACAAACCACAACATGAGAATCTAAGAATACAGCAGGGATAAAAGTCTGCAGAAGTCAGGACAGGGTTAGGTTATGCAAAGTCGCAAGCTCTTTATTTATCGTCCCATTCACACAGCTGTAAACCTGCCAAATCAGACTGAAAAATTGCACAAAGAAAGCCTGTCTGCAAGCTACAGAGATTCACAGCTCCAGTTGGAGAATCTGTTGAAAGGATAACTGTTAGTTTCACGCTCCACAAATCTGGCCTTTATGGAAAACTGGCAAGAACAAAGTCATCGTTTAAAGAAAGGCAATGAAAAGTTTTAGTTCCAGTTTCATTCATGTAGTGAACCCCGCAAATGTGTAGAGGTGCAATAGTCGGACCAGACCAAAATTTTATTTTTTACTACTACATTCTAGGTATTTGTGGTGGAACACTAAATAGAATAGAATAGAATAGAATAGAATAGAATAGAATACAATAGAATAGAATAGAATAGAATAGAATTCAACTTTATTGTCATTGCACTGTCACAAGTACAAAGCAACGAAATGTAGTTTGCATCTATCCAGA
>CAEFZX010020041.1:0-24817 GCA_903066825.1 Alfaro cultratus | reverse complement strand
ATATATAATTTCACTGAATGTTTTTAGGTCAGTGGGTTTTTAATTTAAAGCTGAACTTTTGTAAACACAGTTATTTCGCTTGCGTCAGGCTCTAGTCGCTGTATATCTATGGCCGCCCTGCAGCTGAAGCCCAGTCATGTGACGCCAACTTGTCCAACTCACACTTCCGCTTCTGCGTGTAAAAAAGTTGTGAGAAATCTGGAAGAAGTTGAGCTCTGCAGGAACTTTGAAAAACAGACACTACGCTGACACTTTTCTTGACAAGGTGACGCGACGTTTACCGCTCCAAACATACCGCGGACTCAGCTTTCCCCTCGGACTGCAGTTTTAGAAGCGAAGTCATGTCGACTACAGCTCTGTACAACGACCAGCAGGGAGGCGCGGAGGCTGCGCTGGAAGCGGGGCAGGAGACCACCGCCACCTCCTCCAGCAGCGGGGCTGCCTTTGGACTTTTCAGCGCCGACTTTAAGAAGTAAGTCAACTCTACATGTTTCATGCTTTTGAGTGAGCAGGTTTGTGGTCGACGCCATGCAGCTGTCAACAAAGCAGCTTCTGAAGCTGAAAGACTTGCTAGCATTCCTTGTTGCACACCATCATTAAGGACCTTTGACCCGTCATGTGAGCTCCAACTACACCCCTTTAACTTCAGCGTACTCCAACAAAACAATAACCTAGTACATGTCACCGTTTTGTGCTTTTACTTTGTTATGCTGGTGCGCAAACAGTTGTCGTTTTTCCACATTTGGCTGCACGAAGTTAAGAATTCGGGGTTGGCGATATGGGCTTCGAATTTCATCACGATATTTTCGGTTGATGTTTATCGTGATTTATCACTGATAAAAGTGATGATAAAACACCATCACTTCTTTTCAGTCTCTCTCTCTTTTTCTTAAGGCACAGCAATCAAAGCCACACAAAGGCCGCTCTTGAAAGATGTTTGAAATGGTCTCCTTCATATGGAACTGATTTTTATTTTTATCACTTTAGTCATCCTGTAACATTTATTGAAAGTTATTGATGCCCTCATAAAAAGATGGAGAAAATAATTCCAACAAGACAGTCAGTTTCTGTTTTTTTTTTTTCTCTAAGCATCATTAATTGGAATTTATTGCGATAAATCAACATTTTTACAAGAAATCTGCCACAATAAATGATAAGGTAAATGCCTACCTTAGGGACAAGCTTTGATGTAAAAGTGAAACTTGTATTTCTTTCATTTTATGTTGGAAATATATTTTCTGTTTGAGTTCTTGGAGTAAAAAAAAAAACTGGAATAGAGCCGGAAATTTGAAGTGGTCAGAAAAAAAGCTCGATCTGTGCGTCTCTCGATCAAATTTACATTTACTAGTTTATTGTTTTTGATTGGCTTTACGTCATTTTTTGCTCCATGTTTGTGGGCTGTTTGCCGAATCTTCACGTCGGTGTGTATCTTTGTCATGCTTTTTTTTTTTTTTTTTTTTACATGGTTGTGCTTAATTTTTTAAGTCAATCATTGAAAAGCAGAATTTTACTACACATTTCTAGTGTGAGCTGTAGAAAACAGACTGTTTTCCCAATTACATTCTGATATAATTTTGCAGTTTTGCAAACTGTGACTATTGGAGCAAAAATGCGGTAAGAATGTCAAACACCTTTTCTAGTTCCAAAACTGTTTATACAATTTTTTTTATTCTTCAATCCAGTTTGGTTTAAAGGAGGCTAAAGTTAGGATGTTGCAGTTTATTTATTTTGAACATTTCAGGTCAGAAAGCGACCACCAGAGGTCAGCAAATCATAACCTGAATCAGCTTTTGCGTCCATTACTTTTAAAGTCAAACACATTGATATAGAGAGCTTCAGATTTAAGTTATCTGAGGTGTGTGTGATAAGAGAACTTTTTACTTATTTATTTTTATATTTTGGCTTTAATGCTATGAATAGTGACGCCGAAAGAATGAACAAAAGTTCCCATAGATACGTTCCTTAACCTTATGAAATGTCGTTCCAGAAGAGTGGAAACTGTTAGTCGCAAAAGGTGGGAAGATATTATATTAAACCCTCTATTAGGAAAAGAATGCCACATTTTAACTTTTAAAAAATATATACTTTAAAGAGGCAGTACTATGTAAACTCAACTTTGTTTGAGCAATTGATCATAATACATAGTTATTCCCTCATCAAAAATATACCTGGAGTGTTGCTTTGATTTTTAACTCGATGTTTGAGAAATCCTTTAGTCTCCCATGGCAACCATTTGAGTTTATAAAAGCCGAGCTTCCACATCACAAAGCAGCCCTGCGACGCAACTCCCCCACACAGCTCCTTCAGACTAGCAGCAGCAATTAGCAAACACCTGGTGCATCTGCTGAGCTCATTACACAAACTATTTCTCAGTCTGGTGCTCTAACGAATGTTTGAAAATGCATAATATAGGTTTGTTGTTGTGATGAAGTGCTGAGTGTTGGAAAGAGCAGGGGCTTCTTAAAGAGACGGAGGCCCAATTTCAAGTCGTCAAATTTCTTTTAAGTCATATTTGATGCATGTATTGTTTTTATAACTACTGAAAGTGGAATAATGACCTGTTAGTGCTATAAAATGATACTACATGGATGGAAAACACATAACACATGAACAGAAAAACAGCTTTGTTCCTATGTATTCTGTCAATCCATCCCCTCAAATAAAACAATCCGGGTTTCAAACAGGCCAAAGCTAAATTTGTCATAAGCCAGATTTTTCCATGTACAATAATAAAAAACCCTCCCTTCTTTTGTACTCCACGTCTTCAAGGCTATTTCCTCACATTCATCCTGGCTCGGCTATCTTTGATTAAAGCCCTGTCCTGTTGGCCTCGCCTGCCAAACTTGGCAGGGCATGCAGACCCCGGCCGTGTCGGCCCAAAAGTGGATTATCGTACGGCGGTAGCGGAGGAAAAGTGGCTCTATGTTTACCCACCAGTCGAGATAAGGCCCTCCTTTTTCCCCTAGAGGGAAGTGCTGTTGAGTTGCACACAAAGCCAGGAGGCAGGTGAGGCAGCCGGGGCCACATGTGCCAGCAGGGAGCAGAAACGGTCGAATGACGTCCATTCAGCAGCAGGAGGAGAGAACGTGAACAAACCCTATCCTCAGGCATAAGGATGACCAGCCATTACGGATTTGAAGGGGGCATCTTGTGACTTTATTTTTCTTTTTTTTTTTGCACAACAGAAGAGGAAGAGAGAAGTGAATGACAAAGTGTGTGCAAGCCCGTCTTGCGGTGTTTTCCCAGTAGTGTCTGGCTTTGGCTAAAAAAGACGACTTCAGACAGAACCTGAAGAAGAAACATTTGTGGACTTTCTGTCAGAAGACGGTCCAGGATGAACGGCGGTTTCTCGTCGCTGCGTTCAGAGGCAGCGGGGGCCATGAGGACGGTGCTGGTGTCTGCCGAGAGCTTGCAGCTCACTCTGAAGCCTGAGCTCACTCAGGAGGAACAGGCCCTGACGCATGCCGCCGCTGGCGGTAAACCCAAGGAGACACTCAAAGCTGGGTACAGCAGTAAGGCCGTTGTCTGAGAAGGGATGCCTGCTTGGTTACTGAGCCAGATGAAGTAGACAGGGGAACATTAGGAGAATTAAAAAAGTGACTTGGTGGTTTGAAGCACTGTGGAGCAGAAATATAGAAATCACTGTGTTAATGTGTGAAACTAGAGATGCACCGATCTGATACCGATATCTGTATCGGTCCAGATATTGAAAAAAAAATTATGTCAGGTTTCCATGAACGTGTCCAATTCATAAGATCGGATCTATTCATCCTAATTTTATGCTTTTTGCTCTGAACGACATCATGTTTTACTATTTTACACTTTGTTCAGAATTTCTGATTTTACTTGTTGAACCGTTTGAATGAAGGTTTGTTGCAGTTTATTCAAGGTATTCAACCCGTTTCCTTCAGTTTCTTTATTATTTATTTTACATTGGCTGTTACTCTTCTAACTGCACTGACTGAACAAATGAAAGTTGTTTTTACACGTTTGACCAAGCTTGTGAAGCTATTGGTGTATTTAAACGTGCTGCACTGGTGCAGAGTTATCAAATAAATTTGTAATTCAGTATAGTTATAGCTGTTTAAAAAAAAGAAAAAAAGAAACACTTTAAATCAATTCAGCATTGTTTGTCTGTATCCACTTCTGATACAGGCATCTGTATCAGAAGTGGAAAAAAGTGGATAAAATGTGAATAAACTTTCCTTCAAATTGTACAGAAAGTCCAATTGGAAATTCTAAATATAATGTAAGATAAAAACAAAGCATGAAGTCGCTCAGAGCACAAAACATAGGATTAGACTGAATAGATCCATCATCAAGGATTGGGCACATTGTCACAGATGCCTTATCTAGAATTCTTATCAATATCAGGACCAATACAGATATTAACATCAGATTGTTGCATCTCTACATTTTTGCATTGAAGGTGGAATGAATTAAGGTGAAATTAAGGCATCTGCAGAGTTTCGCATCAATTAGCCTCAACAAAACATAACAATGCTTGTCATGGGAACTTCGCTGAAGTAGTTGACTGTAACAATGTCCTGCTGTTCTCCGCATGGGACACTGAGAACAACCATTGTGAGTTAGCCTGTTAGCTTCCTAAAACATGATCATTGTTGTCATGCCAACAATGAGCCGGTTTATCTAAACTTTTTCTGAGGACAGCGTTGTTGTCAGACTATGCCGCTGTTGTGCAGCGTGACCTTTGCGTGTGTGTATGTCTGTGTTTGTGGGGACCATTTTCTTGACACTTGCTACGTTGTGGGGACCCACTTCTCCTTGTGGGAACTTTTGTGGTCCCCATAAGGAGAAACCCCATTTCTGAGTCAGGGGTTAGATATAGGACTAAGACGTGAATTGAGTTTTGGTTAGCTTAGGTACGTAATGGTTAGGGTTACGACAATGGTAAGGTTTAGGCTGTAGAAATGAATGGAAGTCAATGGAAAGTCCCCACAAAGATAGCCACGCAAACATGTGCGTGTGGCTTTAATGGGTGAAATGGATCCAGATGTCCAGAACATGGGGATTTCACAGCACCTTTGACCCAGTCGAAACGTTGAAACTGATTAGTTAAATAGCCTCTGTTGGCACACGATGTTCCAGCTGAGACGTTGACCAGAAATTTCTTCCTGTTCCCAGAAACGAAGACCTGAAAGAGATGCTGGAGAGCAACAAGGAGTCCCTCAAACTGGAGGCCATGAAGAGGATCGTTCAAGTGAGTTTATTCTTATTTATTTTCCATTTTTACTTTTTTAGATATCTACTATGTATATATACTTACATATTTGTACTCCTTTTAGCTCATTTCTAAGGGGAAAAATTCATCCGACTTGTTTCCGGCGGTGGTGAAGAATGTCGCAAGCAAGAACATTGAGGTATGACACTGTTGAGATCAGATGATTCATTTCATGTTGGCATGACTCACCACGTGGTTTCTGCTAGCGTGGCGCTAGAACAAATTTCCTCATATAAAGCAAGAATTGGATCATGTGGACGGCTTAATTGAGTTGCGGCAATATTATTATCCGTGCAGTGTATGACCTAATTAAATCAGGATATTTTATAAAAAGCTGATTCTGTTTCAAATGGATCCAGATTGATCTTTGCTTGTCTATGTTTGGCTTCTGTACATTTTTCTTTCATTTATATTACATCCAGGCCTTTTGCAATAAATCAATTAATTTCATGATAAATTAAATTAATTTGTATTGTTTGCTGTTTTTCTCTTTTCTCTCTTTCTACCAAAAACTGGATGACAAAAGTCTTCAGTTTGGTGCTTTGGTCTGTCATTTGTTTGGAAGGACAATTTTGTTTACAGAGTCTTCATAATTCATTTTATTTATTTATTTTGGATATTTAAAATGTCTTCCAGTTCCAGTATTAAATGTTCATTAGAATTTAAAGTTTATTGATTTTTGAGAATGTGTTCTTGCATTAGTATTATACCATTAACATTATATTGCTTGAAAACGGTCTCAAAGCAACAATATTATCGTTTATCGCAATAACTCCTGGGACAATTTATCGTCCAGAAAATTTTATCGTGACATGCATTCAATGCGTTTTAATTAGATTTTTTTTTAATTTGAAAAGTAGTGCATCATACACAGAGATAACACATAGTTTTATCTCTTTTTTGGGGGGTTATAAGACTCAAACATGTTGTGAGTTTCTTTCATCCCGAGGACGGGCCTCGATATCCTCCCCGCGAAGCTGATTTTAGCAAATGACCAAACTCTAAGCAGCTGTTCCAGAAGGGGGTCCATGCCCAGAGCCTGTGAATATTGATTAGCAGCAGCAGAATAAATCACGATGCGCGAAGGGGGCTAGCATGTGAGCAGGGGGCCAGAGGCCGGGCGCCGCGTACGAGTCATGGCGCTGAAGCAGCTGGGCGGCAGGGACCGGGGACAGGCCGGCGGATATAATTGGACAGAGGCGGTCTGCAGTCACATCTTCTCTCTCCTGCCTCGTCTGCACCAGCTGCTAGGGTTGTGTGAGGTCTTCTTACTTCATCTTGTCTCTCTCGTCTTTCCCCGTCTCTTTCCAGTGTGTATGTCTCTAAAAATGGGCTCCTCATTCTCGCTCGCCTCCCTCCCGTCTCTGCGAGTGGCCACAGAGTCGCACTAATTACTGCACAAGCCGAAGAGGGCGAGTGCAGTTTGCTGACAGCTGCTGCGATTTCATATGAAAGCTTTTTGTTTTTATTCCAATCATTTCTGCTCTGTGATTCTCGCAAATTTTGAAGCTGTGTGTTTTGCTCTTTCTTTGGTTTCGATTTATAGTTATTTGTAGAAAAAAGTGTGTGTGTGTGTAACAGAGATTCTAATCTTTCAGTGTCTTTCTAATCCTGAAAGGGTCAGAGTTTGATTCAGAAACAATTTCTTTTTCTGAAATCAATTTTACGTTACATTGGCTGTTCAACTTTTTGTAAACCGTTTTTTAAAAATGGGTAAAAAAAAATTGTAATCAATTATTTTTTTTTTTTTTTAGAAAAACAATTGAAAAAAAATTTTCAATTTTTTTTAAACCAATTTAGAATTTTTTTCTTCAATTTTTTTAAACCAATTCAGGAACATTGGTTTAATTTTTTTAAGCCAATTTAGACTTTCTTTTCTTTTTTTTTTTTTTTAAACAATTTAGTTGTTTTTTTGTTTTATTTATTTTATTTTATTTTTTTCTTTTATTTTTTTCGGGTTTTTTTTTTTTTTTGGTTAAAGGGAGCAGATCCTTGAGGGCAGATGGGTTGTGTCTCCTTTTTATGGTGAGTAATGCCGTTAATTCCAGCAGTAATGACCAGAATGATGATTGAGAACTGTGGTGCTCTGCTGCTGGTCAATACGTGCTGGACTAGAACACACAGGCCCGATTACTGGCTGAAGCTCTCCGTGATTGTACCTGAAATGTAACCTTTCTCCTGACCTCCAGCTGAAATCAACTCATAAATGAGATAAGTAGTTCCTCAAGCAAGTCGTCATTTTTCACAACACCTTTTCTTTCCTCTTTTCCGTCTCATTGGTTTGTTTCTAGAGCTCTAACGAGATTTGAAGCTGATTTTTAAATCTGTTTTTGTAAAGTTTTGACTTGCAGACACTGATTTTCAGAGGATTCTAATTAGTCTTTTAGAGCTATAATTAATTAACAGCAATCTAAATATTCTAACAAAATGTTTTCACTAGGAGCTGAGGTGACGCCACACTGTGTGCGAGAGTGGACTGTGTTTGAAAAAGCAAAGACGATGTCTACAAGGTTTAAAGGAGCAATTTATGTAAAATCAACGTTTTTGCGCTTTATGTCATGTTATAATGTTATTCGCTCATCAAAATCTTGCTTGCTTTGATTCTTTCATGCTTGTTTGTGAAATCCTTTCATTTCCATGGCAACCATTCAGCTGGTTAGACCTGGCTGGTTCTTAAAGGCGTAGCTCGTTCTTAGAGCTGCAGTTTCCAAGCTTCTGCCTCACAGAGCAACCCTCCTACTCAACTCCTTTAGACTAGCCAGCAGCAGTTAGCAAATACCCGAGTCCTCTACATGTTAGAATTTTATTTTTTGATTTACTTGTTTCTCATAGTAGATTTCCTCTAGAAAATCCACTTAGGAGACAAAAATGACGCTGTCCGTTCTCAATCTTAGTGAGAACGGACTGCGTAATTACTGGTCTGTGACTTTCTTCTGTGTGCGGGTCAAAGGCTCCGGGTTCCCGTTCTGGGTCGGGATGTTTTTAGTTGATGACTAGGCGTCAATCCTGTGTTGAAAAGGTGATCCGAAAGCAGTTTCTGTGTGATCGTAACGTAAAAAAGCTTTAAAAAAGGAAAACGGCCTGCGATCTGATTGAACGTCCTACATTCCAGAATCGGCTTTTTAAAATCGTTTCGGTGTTGAGCGCGACCTCATCGTCTGCTCGAAAGGCTGAAAAAGATTGAATCTTTGGAAGCTCAAAGATTCAATCTTTGGTGCGTCTCTGGTTTTATTCTTCTTTCCTCGCTGAGGAGCCGATACGAATCAACGGACGACCGGCCTTTTGGCATCCAAGCTAGTCAGGAAAGCAAGACAAATATTATCTCAAGCTTTCCTGTGAGAAACAAAGCGCAAGGCTGACTCAAACCATGAACTTCTGAAGACGGGAAACCTTTTACAGCAACACTTTTTCCAGCCCTCTGAATAAATAGACTTCCAATGAAAAACAAATAACAAACTGTAGGAAAGCTATGCTTTTTATCTGATACATTATTGTTCATATTTTCCATTTGATAATGTCAATCCAAGGCTTTTTCAGCGACTTTACAACCAACCACCAGTTTGTTTCCTTCTCTGACTTAAAACATGAACTTTCTAAATTAACTCTTTCTTCTCTTTCTTGTGTTGGGCAGCTGAAGAAGCTTGTGTACGTCTACCTGGTGAGATATGCAGAGGAGCAACAGGACTTGGCTTTGTTGTCGATAAGCACCTTTCAACGGGCCCTCAAGGTAACAATAGTCCAATCTGAGGCGTTTTCTTTGTTGGAAACCTTATAAACACTGGAGTTTTATCAGGCAGATTGTTCTCCAACTTCTAAATAATAAATCCAAAGCGTTTCAGTCGCCAAGCCATGTCCAAATGGTGTTACCGTCGCACATCCATTTGGAACACATTCTCACTCATTTCCACTCCTTGGGAATTAATTTCTCATGTTTGCCACACCACTAAAGCAAAGAACTGCCTGGATTGAATATAAATTTAAGCAAATTATTGAGGTATCACACATTCATGCTAGTAGCTTTTTGTTTAGTGCTGCATAAACATGATTTAGAAGGTGTTAAGGTGTTGAAGCTATTGGGGAAGTTACTTGTTATGCATGTTTGCAATCATCACAATGCAGAGCCATTAACATGGCTGAGATGAGCACTTGTTTTTTATTGTTACAGCGATCCTCCCCAACATTACATGGCAGTTTGAAGCCCCGTAGTAAATCTAACCCTCCACAAAAATTTGTGAAGATGTTCCCTAAAAAAACCTTCTGAAATTAGCTTGTGTTGCTAATGCTAATTAGCCGGGTTATTGGGTGAAACAAATCTTACTTGTTTCCTATATGGATAAGTTGAGATTTGATGTTATTTTTTGATCCGTGTTTGACTCTCCACCAATGTTTTTTTTTCTCTCTCACAATCGTCTGCTTCAGTTTTTGCTCCATCTTGAATTATTTTACGCAGAATTTTCTGTTTGACCAACTTCACTTTGCTTCTATTTTCTTGTGAACATCTGATTTCAAAATCAGTACAAATTAGTGTCAGTGTTACTTGTACCACAATTTGAGAACCTGATATTAGGCTATGATGTAGAGATGAAAACAAAAATAACTTCTACTTTTTCCTTTCCCTCTTGACTCATTACATTGGACATGTTTTCACTTTTCTTCTTCATTTCTGCACCAGGATCCAAACCAGTTCATCCGAGCCAGTGCTTTAAGGGTCCTGTCCAGTATCCGGGTCCCGATTATTGTCCCCATCATGATGCTGGCCATCAAGGAGGCGGCCTCTGACCTTTCCCCTTACGTCAGGAAGACCTCTGCGCATGCTATCCAAAAACTCTACAGGTAGGATTTTATACCCAATCGGCCCTCATTGGTGGATATTCATCCTATATGGGTTGATCCCTATTTATTTATTTTTTTGCCACAAGGTATTCACCTTTTACTAACTGTGACTTTGTTTTCAAAAGGTTTTTATAAACTAGTGGCCTTTCTTCGTTAGTGGACAGGAAGTATGGTAAAGAGAGAAGTGGATGACTACAGGAAGTGGACAGGGTGGAGGATTGTAATGCGTGGTAGCCATCTTTGGTGCACCTAAGTCTGCTTTTATTTTTGTTAAACTTGGCTAAATACAGTAAGAGCTGTATTTAGCGCTAACTGCATAGCAAGTTTTGTTCTCACTGCTGAAAACAGTTTTTTATTCAATCTATCTGAAAAGAATGAGCAAACTGGATTAATCGATAACAAATTTTGTTGGACGATAAATTGTCCCAGAAATTATTGTGATAAACGATAACATTGTCATTTAGAGATCATTTCCAACTAATATGATGATAAAAATATTAAATAAAAATAATAATTCATAAGGCAAACATGCAAACCCCCCTCAAGTTATGATGCACAATAATTTACACCCAACATTCCTACAGAAAAAAACAAGAGTACTTCATTTGTTTAATTAAAAAACACTTCATTCACAGTTTATTGTTTAGCAGTTTAGAAAATAAATTTTTTTGTAAATATAATTTTTTTTTTTTTATGCCCACAAGTACTTTTGACTTGACATTATTTCCCCATGTGACCAAAATGTCAGAACATCACTGGCATGTTCATGTTTTTGAATGTCCTAGACAAAGTCCAGACCTAAATACAATCAAGAAACTTTCGCGAGACTTGGAAAAATAATGTTCAGATGTTCTCCATTAAGTCTGACTGAGCTACTTTGCGTGTAAGAGTGGACAAAATGATAGAAAGTTCACTTGTGTAGAGAAAGCCACTTCTACAAAGCATCAAATTAGTGAGGGTGAATGAAAATCCTAAGCACACATATCAGATTTGAATTTGAAAAAACATGTTCAAAATCACACATTTTGCTTCTTGTTTACAATTATCCATTACTTTATGTCGCTCCATTACTCAAAATCCCAATAAAATACATTCAGATGGTATCAATACAGACAAACGGAGCTGCACTCTGACCACAGTGCTGGTGATTTCATTTCTGTTCTTTCATGTGAATAATTGCATCTCGGCAGCTCACCGTTTGCCCCTTTTTAAAAGCGTTTCTCTTTTCCTCTCAGCTTGGACGCAGACCAGAAGGAGCAGCTGATCGAAGTGATCGAGAAACTATTGAAAGACAAAAGCACGGTGAGTACCTGCCGCGCAGTTCGCCACGCAGACCACCGGAGGGCGCCGGAGTCAAGCAAGTCCTCTGGCACCCCGGCTCATTCAGCAATGCCATGGTTTGTTAACACCCACTTAAACCCACACGTCTTCAGATGCTCCCTGTTAAGTGTCCATTTGGAAGAAATTTTGGCTCTGATGCTACTGTCAGCTTAATTTTCTCGAAGGCCAGCTCCTCTTTTTTTTCTTTTCTTT
Source organism: Alfaro cultratus (assembly GCA_903066825.1). Lineage (NCBI taxonomy): Eukaryota > Metazoa > Chordata > Actinopteri > Cyprinodontiformes > Poeciliidae > Alfaro > Alfaro cultratus. The sequence continues at coordinate 13,209 of CAEFZX010020041.1, read as the reverse complement.
CCCCCATCTCCCCCCTCTAAAGTAGACCTTAAATGAGCTGGGTTCTGTGTTTAGAAACAACGCGGACGGCCTGTTGGAAGCCAGCAGGCGGCACATTTCGCTTCGAGGAGGTCACCGCAAATACTAAAGGGTCTTTAAATGGCAATTTCAGATATGTAGATACAGGCTAGAGTGTACGCCGTGGGTTGTGTTTGCACGCGCAGATCGCGCACAGTTTGTTGTGATTACGTATTCATAGAGTCCAACTATCATTATACAAACAAAACAAAACAGCTTAGGCCAAAAGGGGGGAGGTGTGGGGTGGGAGTGGTGGGTGGAAAGCCCGGTACCAGATGCAGAGCATATTTAGCCACCAGACGCTAACGAAGACAGATGACTTCGCCGTGCCGGAGCCCACATTGCGAGGCAGGGGACAGAGGGAAAGGGCAGCATCATCACACAGACACACAAGCGCATCAATCGGTGATGAATGGCGGAAAAAAACCTAAACACAGCGCATGCCTAATGTCTGTAAAGTAATGCATTTTTGTGATGCTAAGACCTGAGCTGTGCAAGGATCTTTTGGACTTGCAGCGGCGGCGACAACAAAAGCTAACCATGCAAAATAACAGTTTACCTGTTAGCATGTGGCAAAATGTCTAATGGTGTATTGGAATATTTTTTGTTTTGATGAGATGACCAGTAAAACCCTGACCTCCTGATTCCAGCTTTTAGCTGACTTAAATTTTCTCTCCAATGTGAAAAATCAACTTTTTTGAGCTTTACATCATGTTATGTTATTCCCTTCATCAAAAACATAGCTGGAGTGTTGCTTCGATTCTTTCATGCATGTTTAATAAATTCTTCGATCAACCTTGGCAAGTGACTTCCCCACTCAGCTCCTTCAGACTAGCCAGCAGCAATTAGCAAACACCTGGAGGAACTCCGCATCTGCAGAGCTCGTTATAAGAGCCACTTCTCAGAGCAACGCTGTTGAAAACATTGTTAAGAGAGGAGCCATGTTCTGACTTCCTGAAGGCGGTGTTTCAGAAAGAGTGAGATTTTAAAGAGACAGAGGCCCAATTTCAAACCGTTACATCAGGAAGTAACATTTCTTTTAAGTCATATTTGATAAAAATAGCATTTTACAACTGAAGGTAACATACTTACTTGATTGCTATAAAATGACACTATGTACCGGAAAACCATGTAATACTGCCCGTTAAAGAACTGTATTAAAAAACATGTAAAACAGCATTCAAAGTATTTTTTTCTGTCGTCTCTGGTCATTCATTATTTCTATTTGAAGCAGAAGCAACAAACCTTGTTTGTGAGGGAGAAGTTGCAGTAAAACAAGCTTTTGCAACTTTACTAAAGTAAAGTAAAGCAACAAGCCAGGTAAACATAGAAATTACCTAGATATCAAGCAGCTAACTTTGTTAAAATATCAGTCTGTGTGTATTCCCTAGATAATTCAGATCCTTCCCTTGACTCTAAACTTTCCAAAAGGCTGCCGATATTTCCAAATCCAGCAGGTTCAATGACCGACAGCGTGAAACTCAGAAACCACTGAGAAAGGCTCCTCTACTTTTACGTTATTAAGTTGAAAAACTTACTGAGGAAAATTTAGATTTTTTATTTTTCTTCCATTTTAACATTAATTTCAAGTATTATTCTTTGTTTCAGTTCTTTTCTTGTCACGACTGTAAAATTCCCAGATGAAAGCAACTTTGTCAAAACTTTACTGATTCTTCTTTATAGAGATGCACTGATCATCCCAGTGGCCGATACCGATATTTACTGTCGTCAAAGTCTGACCTGTCGATTTTGATTCTGGACGGGCTTCTCGATGTTCTTTTTAAGGACTGTAACACATACTTTTTTTTACAAAGGAAGAAAACATTTGTCCCTTGTTTTGAATCCAACAGATAAGGAGAGGACTACAGGATAATTCCTGTTTATGCTTTAGATATCATGTTGATGTATTTACAGACAAAAACTATCATTTTTGTGATTTACAGAAAAAAAATCTCGCCAATCAGAGATTATCGAGGAATAATTAGCTTTCCCGTGTGTATTTGTGTGTTTTTGTTTTTTTAAATCAGTTTGATATTTAAAGTAACCTTTTAAAATTTCAGTCGTCTCACAATATTGCACAATAAGTAAAATTAACATCAGGTAAATGGTTAAACACTGTTAATCTGGTGGGTTTTTTCTGGTGTTGAAACACCCGGTTGTTGCTCGGTGTGCGTCTTCGTCTCGCCCCCTAACACACACCTTTGCTGCCGTTTAGCTAAACGCCCGTGGCACACGGCAGGCTGGTTGTAGGCAGGACGCTTTAAAGAGAAAATGGGGAGCGCCTGATGACAGAGACAACATAGGAGTTTGTGCAGCTGTTTTACCGTGATGGATCTATTATCCAGCCATTACAAGATAAATGATCGATCTCTCCCATCCGTCCCCCGCCCTGCACCTTCTGCAAAATTGAAATGAGAACAGAAAGGAAGAGCAGGGCGGGGGGCGGTGGGGTACTATGATTAGGGCCTAGGTGAGATGCCCATTAATTTAAGAGAAGGGAGGAGAGGAGGGTAGGCCGACCCCGCGCCGGGCCATCAATCAAAAAGGCGTGCGTTGTCTCTGACGTGATGACCCAGCACTCTCCGCCTCCCCGCCACCTTAATTAGAATTCATAGCAAAGTAGATGCAAGGAAACGCTTTGGGCCCCTTCATAATTTTATAGGAAATTTATTGTTATTAGAAGAACCATTTGCTTAGTGTGATTTTTCCATTACCGGCTTGTCACGCCAGGGTAGATAATATGGCTGGGGGACCAAGGGGGAGGCGGCGGCGGCGTATGAACGGCATAGATTGGGGTGTCAGATTTGTTGATGGTGCGTGTAGTTTACCTTGGAGCCGGATCTAATCGGGGGGTTAGGAGTGGAGGTCGGTGGGCTTTGTCGGAAACGAGAGCTGGACGGTTACGAAGAGAGGAAGTGACATGGTACAACGCTAGGCTAGGTGGGAGTGTTGCTAAAACACAAAACTACAAAGGTTAAAATGTGGGGATTTGTGTCCTTTTTTTTCACCACATGGCAACTTTAGAGTAAAAAAAACATCATAGTTTAACTGTATTAACACAAATTAAAAAAAAAGATCTAAATGCTTTTATTTAAAACATAAACTCATATTTCCACTACTGTGTAAAACAGTATCATATTTTGATTATTACATCTTCAGTAATGGTGATTTCAGCATCATGAAGCGATTTAGAGTGAACTCGTTTGATAGATGCTGTCATTCGCTCACCGTGCAGAATCTGTTCTACTCTTCATACATTAAACTGATTTCAACAAACTGGTTGATTTAATAGTTTAATCAACTGATTAATAGATGGCTCCCAGTCAGAGGGAACCAATCAGAGCCAGGATAAGTGCCTTAGCACCGTCAATCATGCTCATGTATGCTAGAACTCCTCCCCCACGCGACATCATGTTTTCAAATGGTTTTTATTCACTGTTCAATAATTACTACATTCAATTAGCATAAATGCTTCCTCATATTGTCTGATTTTTTAGATGGCCATGGTGGAAATTCTTTTATTATAAAATCATATATTATAACTTTATTACCAGATTATACCATTTTCATCACAATCCTCTCTTTTGATTGTAAGAAAACAAGTAATGTTGTACATTAATCACATCAAATTTTATTTTATTCCCACTGTTCTCATGATTTTTTTGCATCTTGTGAGAAACTCTTTAATTTCCCGCTATGCTAGCTTGAAGAACAAAACGGCTTGATGAATTTGACTGAATGCCAAACAGAAACTGAGCGTCAGAAAAATAGTGTTTTAAATCCTTTACTTTAACTTATATTTTATTTTTAAAAAATCATTGAATATAAAGGGAAACAAAAATTAAGATTAAAACATTTACAGGATTCATGTAAACGTTTTTTCTATCTCGTTTTTCTTCCAACAGCGCCCCCTGGTGGCCCCTATTTTGAAAAACTGATACGGAGCATTAGGTTGTCAGAACAGAAGAAAAACTGGATTCTGGTTCTTTTTGCTTTATTGTCACTTCATGTTGTGGTTTATTGATTCATATTTCACGTTGTCCTTCTCTTGGTCTCACTGATGATCACGGAGGCAACAGACAGTTTGAAGTTGATGTGTTTGAGAGAACAGGGCGTTGCTAGCAGACAACAAACTAATTAAACGGTTGATAATTGGTTCTCTTCACCACCGCTTTGGCCTTTGCCTGCGCTCTCTTCAATAAAGTGTTTTTACTTGTATTGTTGTTGTTTTAATTATCATCCAACTTCTTTAAGGGCTGAAAGAGTTTATTGTAATCAGAGCTGTAAATTGCTATTACGTGAACTGAAATTGCAGCCGCACTACAAAGTTTGCAACAAGAGTCGTTCGTAACGGTGTTTTATTTCTCTAGAGTCCCTATATTACTGCTTGTTCAAGAGATGAAGTATTTGAACAATTTATCTGAGGAGAAAGCCGCTTGAAATGTTCATAACCTCAGTTAACAGATTTAACTGGAAATAAATGTTATACTTAAATGGCAAACAGAAAAAAGAGGGGGGAAAAAAAGCATGTCTCCAGAGTTTCTTTTTAACGGAGTGAAATCTGTCCTCCAGCTGGTCGCCGGCAGTGTGGTGGTGGCCTTCGAGGAGGTGTGCCCGGACCGCATCGACCTGATCCACAGAAACTACAGGAAGCTGTGTAACCTGCTGGTGGACGTGGAGGAGTGGGGCCAGGTGGTCATCATCAACATGCTGACGCGCTACGCCCGGACGCAGTTCACCAGCCCCTGGAAGGAGGTGAGAGGCGCAGTGTTTTAAACTTACTGTTAGGTTTAAAAGACTCACCAGAAAGTGTTTTACTACTAAGTGAAACACTTGTAAGTTTAGAACCAGTTTGGTTTTCTTTCGTTCTGTGAAGGGTTTTAAAACCCCAGTATTCCACAGCCCGTAATTATCCTGTTTCATTTTTCTTTTTCGAGTATCAAATGCCAAAACGTTTCAGGACGAAACAGAATCTGCTTGACCTAAAATCGTAAACTGTGAGGAATACTTTTGGGTATAAATGACTTAAATAGGACTTTTGCTAAGGATTGTGACAATATGATGAATATTTCACACAGTCTTCTTACTGGTCTCATCTTTAAATTACCAATATTATCTACTTAATCCTCATGCGGTCTTGGCGTGACGCTCAGGCGATGTCACAGTCCGACAGCGGGGAAGTGGGACAGGTGTCCTGTCAGACTGTCAGTTCAAGAAACGCACATGGATGTGGTCAGTGGATGTGTGAAGCTGGCAGAGATTTTCTCCAAAAGACTTAGCAGCTTAAAATGATATGAAATGGTTGCTGTGGTGGCGCGGGGGTAGAGCACCGACCACGTGTGGAGGCTTTACTGTCGCAGGTTCGAGTCCCGGCCTGGTAACCTTTGCTGCATGTTTTCCCCCCCTCTCTCATTACCCACTTTTCTGTCTTACCTCTCTTAAATAAAGGCCAGTAGATCCAGAACCTTAAAAAAATAATAAAAACATAATATGCTGTGAAAAGACAAAGTTTTCATATTTTTATTTGTGTATTTTATTTATTTATTTATTTATTTTTGCTTTTCACAATTTTCTCACCCTTTATTTTGACTTATTATGTAAAATCCCAATTAGAAAAACAATGTTTCTGATTGCGACAGCATGATTGATTCTCCAAGAATCCAACTAGAAAGCTTAATGACATTTAATCCTTTACAAAATGCTTCGTTGTACATTAGCATCTTGTATAAATATATATTTTTTGAATTTTAGGACGGCATTTTCGACGAGAACGAGAAAGCCTTTTACGACTCCGACTCCGAGGAGAAGCAAGGCCAGAGAGAAGCAAAGCCGTACATCATGGATCCAGATCACAGGCTGCTGCTGAGGAACACCAAGCCTCTTCTGCAGAGCAGGAACACTGCTGTGAGTTCACACACACCTCCTGTTGGAGAGCCATCTGAAATAACCTCATCCTGCAGGAACACGTCATGTAATGTAAACATCTGCGCTGGAACTTGGCAGTAATTTTCCATTTTCATCACGCTATCAATGTTTCGAGGGTAGAAAAGAGAGGAAACGGGAGCTATTTTATGCTGCTAATGATTAACAGTGACGCGTTTTCATTTTTATTATCGACAATAATCAAGGAGGGGAAATTTAAAACCGACAACAACTTTACTGGTTTCCATCTGTTACAGTTTTTCCTTTTGTGAATTGGCAGACATGATGTAAAAGATGGTTGCAGTGACTTTCTATTAATGAAGCGAATACGGAATGAATAAAAAGCAGTACCACAGTTGGCCACTAGAGGCTGTCCAGAAAATGTCTCTGATTGAAACGATGTACAAAAAAACCCCAACTTATCCTGTGGTGATCAATGGTTTATTTATTGTGATGATGGGGAAAAAAGCTGCAATAATTTTGTTGTTGTTGTTTTTTGTAATCTTTATTGTTTTTGGGTGTAAACTTTCTCCAAAAATGAAACTTATCTCTTATCACATAAACAAATTCACTGTTCCAGTTATATTAAATACGGTAACTAGACGCAACAGAGAAATATAAAAAATGAAGAATAAAAAAAAAATGGATCACAATAATTGGTGTCAATCTTGTTTTGAAATGTAACCAACCAGACAGAATAACTAAATAGATAAAACACAAAATTCATCAAGCTTATTATTAACAATATGAGCAACTATAGTAACTTCTGATTATTATTTTTAGACACACAACCCTCCTTTTCCCATTTTTGTTCTTGCACATCTCTTAGTGAACCTAAGGGAAAAAAAAAAGGAAACCTGATTACAGATTTCCATCAACCAGGAGTCTCAAGGTCTGCGTTTCAGTGTAGCAGCGGGAGGAAAAATGCTCCCAAATGAAAGTGTTGATTAAAATGTGACATGCTGTGTCTTTACTCGGGACAGCGCAGTGACATCCTCCATCTTCATAGCTGCCTCGGGTCTTTCATTCTGCCTCCCCACGACGGACACGCGTCGTCCTGCTATTTAAAGCTCCCCCTGAAAAATTACCTTGTATCTTGAGTGCTTTTGTAGAATGTTTTCTGTGTGTTGATGTGTTCTGGTAAAGGACGAATCGTAAAAAAAAAAAGAAGCAGACTTTGTTTAATGATTTACTGTTTTGTTGTTGGTGTGTGTTCAGGTTGTGATGGCTGTTGCTCAACTTTACTGGCATGTCGCCCCTAAACACGAAGTGAGCATCGTCACTAAATCACTAGTTCGACTGTTGAGAAGCCACAGGTAACTAAAAAAACAGCTTCTTACTATTTGGTATTGTGTTTTAAAAAAAAAAAAAAAAAAAAGGTAAAATGTAAAGATAGCTCTACTATGATGGCGTATTAGAGGACTAAAAAAGAGGAGATGATTTCCGCCAAAAAACTCAGAAATTTTGAGATTAATCTCAGAATTTTCAAGAAAAAAACAAGGAAACTTTCTGAGCACAAAAAGTTGAGAATTTCTTCACTTTAATAGAAAGTTTTCAAATTTCTTTTCTTGAAAATATAAAAATTTGGACCTTTTTTTTTTTTTTGAATTTGCAACTTTGAGCCCAGAGAATTTCCTTGTTTTGTTTTTTCTTGAAAAAACTTGAAAACTTTTAAAATTAATCACAATTTCAGATTTTTTATTTTTTTTTTTACAACTTTTGTAGCTCTGAGAATTTTCTTGTATTTTCCTCAAAAACTTCTGAAATGAATCAAATGTCTGAGTCTTTTTCTCTCAAATGTAAAAACTTTCAGAGCTCTGAGAATGTCCATGTTCCCCTGTAAATTCACAACTTTTGGAGCTCTGACAATTTCCTTATCTCTATCTTGAATTTTTTTTAGATTAACCTAAAACTTTCTGAGATTAATCTTGAAACTTTGGAGTTTTTTGGCAGATATTTACTCCTCTTTTGTTTCTCTCTACGATGGCTCTAATGTGCCTTTGCACGCTCCAGTATCTGCACCTTAAGGTTGTTTTCCTTCTTGTTCTCGTGCAGAGAGGTTCAGTACGTCGTGCTGCAGAACATCGCCACCATGTCCATACAGAGGAAGGTGAGGCTGTTCACGAAATGCTATAACAATCAATTCCTTTTATTGCTTTTCCAATAAGTTTATTTTTTCTTTCAATCCGTCTCGAACAGGGGATGTTTGAGCCGTACATGAAGAGTTTCTATGTCAGGTCCACAGACGCCACACACATAAAAACACTGAAGGTAACAGATTTCTGCTTTGTTGCAAACTACCTGAGTTTAAAGTGAACCTAAATGACGAGCACAAATTATTTTACTGCTTGAAACTGTGTTGCTTGGTAACCTGTAGGAAAAATGTAAACATGTGGAACAGATTGTTATTGCAAAATGCGCCTAATCATAACGCGTTTGCCTATTTAATTCATTATAATGTTTCTAAGTTCGTTAGGGGATTAGTTTTCAGGTAAATCAAAATTAACATTTAAATTTTAAAAGAGCATGACATTTTCAAAATCATTAATATTCATTGTTTTTTTTTGTGATATAATTCTGCAGGTAAATTAATAGTTTTGTGTTAATTTTGCCTACCAATTGATGAAAGGTCAAATCCTCATATACATGCTGTATATGTAAAATTCAATGCAACTATTAATATCTTAAAGATCAGAAGTATACATACAGAAAAACATGGCCTGTAAGGTCACTCTGCGAGCAGGAAACTCCAATCCTCCAAAAGTAACATCAAAAAGTCAGATTGCAGTTTGGAAATACACACAGTGACAAAGACCTTTATGTTTGGAGACAAGTCCTGAGATCTGATGAAATTAAAGTGGGACTATTTGTTTCTTTCTCTCATTATTGTGACATTTAGCAAACGGAAATAATTTTGATAATTCAAAACAAGAGAAGTTCGATCTGATTTAACTTCAGACTTTAAGAAAAAATGTGTATGTGTTCTTTTATTCGGTGTGTGTAAACGCCTGGTTTCCACTGTGTTTTGTATTTCACAAAATCCCGCTCTGTTTCTTTACTCCACTTTCTGATAATCAAGTTTCTCTTCCGATTTTTACAGTTGGAGATCCTGACTAATCTCGCCAACGAAGCCAACATTTCCACCATCCTGAGGGAATTCCAGGTTTGTTGTTTCTCTTAAATCCTTGTCTTCAGCAACCAGGATTTTCCTTCCCTCGCCGTTCTTCTCACGGTTCTGATCACACTCCAGACCTATGTGAAGAGCCAGGATAAGGCGTTTGCTGCCGCTACCATCCAGGCCATCGGCAGGTGTGCCACCAACATCTCTGAAGTCACAGACACCTGCCTCAACGGTCTGGTGCTGCTGCTTTCCAACAGAGACGGTAGGAAAATGTGCAGCCGCGTGCAGCCTCGCGCGCTCGTCTCCGGGGCGACCGTTGTCAGTTTCTTGGGTTGTTTCGACAGAGACGGTCGTGGCCGAGAGCGTGGTGGTCATCAAGAAGCTGCTGCAGACTCAGCCCACCCAGCACTGTGACATCATCAAGCACATGGCCAAGCTCTTCGACAACATCACCGTATGTGACGTCCTCATCGCTAGCTGCGTTTCCACTGCCAAAGTGCCCAAATCTTTGTCGATATTCTGCTAATGTCGAAAGAACACAATTTTGAATATGCTCGTTCACGTAATAAGTTACTAAAAATCATGGCTGATTTAGATGTAAACAGTTAAATGAGATGTATTCATAGTTCAGCCATCAGAGGAATGCTGGAGTCTTATTCAAGCGTTGGAGCGACAAGCCTCTTATACTTTGGAGCTGCTACGTATGCAGCATTTTGGAGAAAATTGCAGTCAGCCATTTTACAGAAGAGCTATGATTCAACACGTTAGAATGACACACAACTTTTTATGAGCTGTGTGATACTGTGAGAGCTCTGCGGGAGCCAGTTGCATATTGTTGCAAAAACAAAACAAACCGTCATCCTCCTAGAAGACCACTTCCTGTCGCCTTCTTCATCGTTTTCTGCAGTAGTAACATCCAGCTGTTGATTACGTGACTCATGTGATGCAAAAAAAAGTGTTTCCATTGCAGTTTTGTTATATATATATATATCTATTTTGATATGGCTGAAAAACCGCCTCATCTTAGTGCGATAACTATTTTGAAAAATGTGTTTTCGAAACTCGCAAATTTATTTTTGGAATTTTAATTTGCGGCATTCTGTGGTTGATGGAAAAGCAGCTATTGTTGAACTTTGTTTTTAATCGGCGTAAGGACAGGTGGCCATTTTGCTTCGGTCTTTCCCTTTAACTTGGCAGGTTCCCATGGCTCGGGCCAGCATCCTGTGGCTGATGGGCGAGTACTGCGAGAGGGTGCCGAAGATAGCGCCAGACGTACTCCGAAAGATGGCGAAGACTTTCACTTCTGAGGAGGATATCGTAAAGCTGCAGACGGTCAACCTGGCGGCGAAGCTGTACCTGACCAACTCGAAGCAGGTGCAGACGGTTTCCACCTGAAGGAAAATGCGTTGACAAATTTCTGATGCTGACCTTCGATCTTTCAAACAGCTCAATATTTACCTGTAGCTTACAGTTACAACATGCTAATCGTGACGTGGGTGAATGAGAGATAATGTTGAAGTCATGAATGAACAGGAAGTGCTTTTATTTGGATAAGATGGAATCACCTTTGTAAAATTTGCAGAAGCTACTTTAGTAAAGAGAGAATGTCGGAGGGAAGTTAAACTATCGACTGACATATGGCGCCACATTCCTGCCAAAAACAGTGAAGAGACTATTAAGCAACCACAATAAAGATAATTTATTAATTACAATATCACTATATTATTTATATGGTAGTTTGGGTCCTTCACTAATTTTGAAGAAAAAAGAAAAAGTTTTTTGGTTTCTACCAGACCGTTACCCAGAGATGACCTGGTTGAAAATGAAACGATTCCAGTTACCAGATAGTTTCTTGATGCATCTTTACAAAAAAGTCATGTTCATCTACTGTGCTGGCAATTTATCTACAAACATTTAGATTAGCCAAATAAAAATGTAATGTTTTCATTATAAATCCTTTCTTAAAGAATTGTAACGTTACTGTTGTTATGACAGTTTAATGTTAGTGTTTCATTTCCTCTATTTCTGTCTCATCCATCATCTCTGTCAGAAAACTTTTCATGGTCTTCTTTTAAGCAGAAGAGTCGTATACCAATAAATGTTCAAGAATCATTTTTAACGATTTTGTTTTAAAACTAGGAAGATAAAAGTGTTGGAAAATTTGGCTAAATATTGATTATCCAAATGGGGAAAACTTTGTTTTCTTCAAAAGCTAATGATATTTGTTTGTTATTGTAATGTTATTTGCACTTTGTGCAGACAGAAGCATTAAAAAAGACCAGCACTGTGCATGAATCAGCACTAGGTCCTACCTCTCTTTTCACTCCCAGACCAAGCTCTTGACCCAGTACATTCTGAACCTCGGCAAGTACGACCAGAACTACGACATTCGAGACCGGACACGCTTCATCCGACAGCTGATTGTGCCCAGCGAGAAGAGCGGCGCCCTCAACAAGTACGCCCGCCGCATCCTGCTGGCCTCCAAGCCGGCGCCGGTCCTCGAGTCCGCTTTCAAAGGTGCTTCATCCGCTCGTCGTTTTAACCTCTAAGCTGTATTTTTGAAACGTATTAGGCCTCCTAAACCAGTTTTCTAGTTGCGATTAAATCCATTACTTTCTCCTGCCTGTTTTTCTTAAGCCAGAAGAGAATCTCTGAATATGAATTAGGGGAAGCTTTACTTCAAATTGAGTGGCTCTGTTTCCAGTGGATTCAGGCGGCGCTTTCATTATTCTGGTGTGTGTGTGTCTCTTTGAAGGGCAGTTAGGTCAGACCCCTTTACCTTGGACTAATGAGATGGGTAAATTATCGAGCCGGCGCTAACCTTTGTTGAGACACTGGGAGGTGGGGGGAAAAAACTTCATTTTCTCTCTTCCTCCTTGACAAAATGGACGAAACAGCCTCCTGTAACATTAAAATTCACAGGCGGTTTGCACCCACTGGATGTTTATGGATGGCCTTATTCACTCCTGTCATTCTTAATATTCACAAGTGAAGTTTTCTTTTCTTTTTTCTATCAAACAGGAGCACTGTTTTTTTATTTCGCCCTCTAAGGACAAAAGCACTTGTTATCCTGTTGGCCACAGAGGAAAAGTAATGGGTGATAGTGGTGATAAACGATGAAAACAATTATTCCTCCACACCCAATCGCCGACTTCTTCACTGACAACTGAGCTTCTTGCTAATTTGTGTTGGATTTCTTTGACTTCCTTCCACTTTCCTTCTCTCTGCATTCAGACAGAGACCGTTTCCAGCTGGGGACCCTCTCCCACAGCCTGAACATCAAAACCACCGGCTACCAGGAGCTGTCCGACTGGCCAGCGGTGGCGCCGGATACGTCTGTGAGGAACGTGGAAGTGATCGAACCGGTACAGTTTTTATCAGCAACATTCTCATTTAGTGAATTGTAAATTGTAAAAGGCACACCTTCAGATACGTTGAATTCAATTAAATACAAATATTTCATGTCATCATCATCAGCCACGTTCATTTTTACTGTCACATTTAACATACAGACAATTCAGGGATGAAAAAGAAAAAAAACATTTGGAGCATTTCTGTTTCTCACGAGCCCAATAGTTAAATACTTTCTTGAACATTTCTGTATTTTCTACTGTTTTACTCAAAATTTATCTTCTCCCAACAGGCCTAAAAATGATAATAAGGTTGTGAGAAATATGTATTTAATGGAAAAAGTAAAAACTGGGTGTGAGTAGCCTGATTGACAGCGCTAAGACCCTCCTCCTAGCTCTGATTGGTTGTTTCTGACGGGGAGCTCTTTTTCTTTTTCATAGATTATCTGTCCCATGCTATCAGGACATACAGTAGTGACAGTTTTAACAAATATTTTAAAAGAGATATATTTTTACTGTAAGTTTTAGCTATCAAATTGGCGATAATATGGAGTCCTGTTCAGTTCATGTCGCCTGTTTAGATGATCCAAGAGGAAATGAAGGATTTACATTTGTACTTTAAAGTATTTGTCCATAACTTGATTTGGGTTGCACAAAACTCAAAGCATGGCATCAGATAACGTCCGCAAAGTGAAAGTTGGTTAACACCCAGTGCCGAAAGCCAGGAGAAAAATGTCTGGAGATACGAAAGTCGATGCT
>CAEFZX010020038.1:0-30000 GCA_903066825.1 Alfaro cultratus | reverse complement strand
GTTGTTTTTTTTAAACAAGAAGCGGTGCAGATTGAAAGCCATGAACTGTTATGACTTATAAAATGTCTGCAATCATTCCACTATAATAACCATTGTCATCCCTTCCTGAGTCCACTTATTACATGATTGGATAACAGACAATCAGCACATTAATACCACAAAAAAAAGAAAAAAAATGGCTATAAACAAACAAATCAGTGATTACCAGAAATGATCAGATAAATGACTATGATATTGCCTCCTTAGCTTTATTTATTGCACATTTCTGTGTTAATGTGATGTTAGTGATGCATTTCAGCTTAATGAGCTGAGACAATGGCAAATTAGCTGCTAGTAAATTGATACATTGCTGTTCTTCTCTCTGAATTTCCCTATGGGAGGCTGCTGCTGCTGCCGGCGCCATACTGAGAGTTTCTAACATCATTTTCGCCCCCTGGGTTTTTGTGTCGCTTTTAATGGGAAAGAATGGGGGAAGATATTTTCATTGTTAATTCAAAGTCTTTTAAGTCCAGCTCACCGGGTAAGACGTGAAGCAATAATTTCTTAAATGCATTAAGAATTCACCCTGTTATCAGTCCACTCAGAACCTGTGATGTGTAAAATGAATCAGTCTTATTGGGATCTGTCATTACTGATTCGGCGCGTCTAAATTATCCCTCGGTCAGTGGAGGTGTGTGACATAAAGGTGCAGATTAAAGGTTTTTCTCGTCCTGCTGTGCTTTCATTGACCATCTAACGGCACAATTTAACATTTCAAGAAGAAATTCGCAATTTTGAAAAACTTCGCTTTTTTCAATAAAACGTTGTGGCGCCAGCATGAGTAGTTTTTTGTTTTTTTTTTAGTTGTATTGAAGTGTCTTGCTTGAATGGAAACACTTTTTTCACATCACACGAGTCACATGATCAACAGCCACATGCTGCCGCTGGGAAAAACCATGAAGAAGAAGACAACAGGAAGTGGTAGGAGGATGATGGCGCTGCATGTTTTTAATGTCTTATTGCGTAACCAAACTTATTCACATGCGATTTCAAGTGTTTCTTATTTAATGGAAACCCCGCATATAGACAAAGTTTTGTGCACATTTGTAATTGAAACGGCGCTAACGCTCTATGAGCTAGCTTAATCTTTTTTTCCCCTCAAAAAATAACTTAAATTCATTCAGATTTAATAGATCATATTTGGACTTTGTGAATATGTTTGGATCTGAACCATTCCACTGCAGTTCTGACTGTAAAGTTCATTGTTCTGCCGAAAGATAAACTGTAAGATGACTCCATTGTTCAAGTTGAACGTTCTGTGAACTGATTCACAGGAGATTGCTAGCACTAGTTTTTATTTAGGGGTGACAGAGTAGAGAGCGCAGAACGCACAAAACACTTCAGATTATATATATATAAAAAGAGTTCACTTTCAGTTCACAATCCTGAAGTACTTTGTGTTTGTCCATTCCATAAAACCGTAGGAAAATACACACAATTATTAATCAAGTAAGCATTTTAATTTTGTGTCACCATTTTTAGGCATATTATCCATCTCAAAGCTGGATTAACTTGAATGCTTAATGTGTTTAAGTGTAGCAGGCGTTATTGGTGTGATGAGGGAGGGTGTGGCCTGAGAAGGTCGAAACGGTAGATCACTGTAGGTGTGTGTGCATAATTATTAGAAAGTTTCTTTTCTTTAAGCATAAAAAAAAAAAGAATTCTGACTCTGAAAAGTAAAAAGAAATACTACTGGTCTGAGCTACTGATATGGACTGGTACTATTAACAATAAACAGGCTGGACCAATCTCTGGATACAATACAGGAGGCCGATGTCGCTGCTGCACAAAAGGTTGATCATCAACAAAGTGTCAGAAATACATTTTTTTTAAATGTCAGAAATCTGTTTTTGTTCATAATTCTCATTTAAACTATGAAAATAAAAAATGAGATGGGAAAGTGTGAGTTCCTCATTTAGTTGCACAATAATTCTGCACTATAATAGTTGCCCAATAATTGTTTACATGTAGATATTCTAAAAAAGACCAAAAAAACTGACTTTTACTTTCTTAAACATTCATTTTTGAGGTTTATTGACATGTTGTATTAACTGAGAGTGCTGCAGTTGGTGATTAATACAAATAATCCCTAAAAAATAAGACCTGCCTAATAATTGTGCACACACCGTACATTGGTTCAGTCTTTTTCAACATAAAAAAATGTGAAAAAGCTTGATGAGTTTTAATACTTTTGCACAGGACTGTATATGCTTTTGTGTCTTAGCATAGTTAGCGAAGCACAAATACTGGTAACCTTCTTCAAAATGTCTTACATGACAAGTTTCAACTGATATTTTGAATACCGGTCTTCCTGTTTCCTCATAAACAACAGCTGTAGTTCTGTTAGCTTGTTCCTTCTTGAGAATTAAACCCTAATAAAACCAAAAGACGACAACAAAAAGAGCTTTAGTGAGAAATGTTCTTTGTTTAGGACTCGGTGAAAAATCAGCCAATCCGATCAAAGTTTGCCGTTGAAATCCAGGTGAAGTCAGACTTTGGGAAACTGATGAACGATTACATTTCTGAATTATCCCCGGCAGCTGTCGCTCAATCACTCCTCATCTGTGTGCAAATATCCATGTTCTGTAGCTAGCTTAAGGTGTTCACTCCACCGTGTGACAGGCCCCTGTTGTGACTACCACCACCACACCCACCCCCCACTCTAAAAGCCCATCCAGACATGGATGTGCAGCAATGGTGACCTTTAATTTCATTCAGGCTGTGTACAAATGACTTCAGCATAGCCCACTTAGAGAGGAAAAAAAAAAAAGCCTGTGAAAGAAAGTCTTTGCAAGATTGTAGCTACTCTGGGTTTCGGCACACTGGCATTATCTACTCCCTGGCTTTAATGACTTCCCGCCGAGAGGAGCCACGGTGAGAGCCACGGCAGTCAGACTAAGAATAGCATTAGACACAGGGTTATCTGGGCATTACACTCACTGTAACATGCAATTAACTCGACTCGTCCATTTTCATTACACAATTATTCATTAATGTCAGTTTAATTTTATGCATTGTTCTACATGACCAAAGTCTGATTACGGGGCCCTTGCACTCCAATATCCCAAGTTAACTGGTGCCAGCCTCACTCGCAGTCCGACTAATTGCAATTTAGCCCTAGACAGCATCTCCCTCTTTAGACCCTCCATAATGGAACAACTGATTCACAGACAGGTAACGATTGGAAAGACAAAGTGCTTCTCTCCCTGAATGGGAAAACAAATGCACCGCTGCTAAGCTGTTTTCTTTGTGATAGCACCGAGGTCTGCCCTTTGAATTCAGAAAGGGACAAGAGGTAATATGTTTCCTTAAATCCTATTTGTCTTCCAATTCCATCTCCATATAGAGATGAGAAGAGCGCTTTAAATCACGCGGGAACGTCTACGCCGCTGGAGAAGAGGAATTGAATGTTCGGGACGGGAAACAGTTTGCATCGGCAGTGTCGATACTGACGGTGTAGGTAGACGGTCACGTTGTGGAAAGTTACAAAAAGAAAAAAAAAAAGAGTTTGGATAATTTGAAAAGCACACTTAAGTTCTGGTTCGTGCTGATAAGAGGAAATCATCCCTGTCTGAAGCAGAGCATCTTTATATAAGAAACATTAGAACTAATTTTGCTGGACGATAAACTGTCCTAATAAGAATTGCGATAAACAATAATATTGTTGTTTCGAGATCGTTTTCGAGTACTATATTAAAGCAAGTTTGCCCTCCCAAAGACCAATAAACTTTCATTTTGTAAGGAAGGAACAACACTGGAACTGTGGAAGACATTTTAAATATACAAAATTAAACATGGCAACCAAAAAACAATAAACAAAACAGAAATAAAGAACAGATACAACCAAAACCATACATAAAATTAATTATAACTTCTCTAAAAAAATTGCCCTTACAGAAAACAATCATCAAAAGGGAAATTACTGACCTCATTTTAGTTTATCATGCAATTAATTGATTAATTGCTTATTTCTTAGATCAACTGCAAGATATTAATGTCAGGAATTGTTCCAGAAGGATTGTAAGACAGAAAGCCAAATAGTTATTTTACACGTCAAGCAAATTTATTGTCATTTCATTGTATTGTATCAAAACAGGGAAGTTCTCTGGGATCTATTACAGACTACCTTAACAGAAAACATGCAAATAAAAACAGGAAACATGAAATGGGCTGAATCAAATACATAACCTTAAAAGGAATTAGGCATTTTTATCCACAGTCAGAGAGCCTCTCACTCTGCTCTGCAGGGCTCTCTTGCTAGCATGTCACAAAACAAAGAACTGAGATGTGCAAGAGCCATTCACCGTACCGCTGCACCAGCAAAACATCGCATTAAAATGTTGGTAAAGAAGTTAGCTTTGTTTTTCTTGGAAATCTGTCTGCTTACCCGGGTCTAAAGGTCTATCGCAGCAGAAGAATGACAGTGATTAGCGAGGCTGCACACATTACTGTCAGGCAGGGTACAATCTGTTTCTCTCAGTGTTTCTTGGTAAAATGTGGTGCTGGAGAAGTGACCTTGGGATCTGCTTAAACACACACTCAGAGTCACTGTTTCTGAAACAGAAAGTCCAAAGAACCTCACCAATATGAAAACGGGAAGCCAAAGGAGGACTACGATGGACTGACGAGAACAAGATGAGACGATTTACCAAGATGTTTGAAAACACTAAAAATAGAGATGCAAATATGTGAAATATACCAACAATGTTCCATTTACTACTAGATAAAGGCAATGCTAAAACCCTTTAAATCAAGGCTAAGAACCCTTGATTTAAAGGAATAGATCCTGGGGGCAGATTGAGAACTTGCTGGAGGGGTCTATATAACCTTTCTGGCAGATGAATGCCTAAGCAGCCAGCATAAGGTGGAGAGGGATCTGTTCTAAGAACTGTTAACTCTGTGAACCAACATCCAGGGCATCCACCAGAAAACCTGCTACACTCTGCGATAGGAGCACCAGGGCATTCCACCAGTAACCCACCGTGTTTTTGTGTTGAAAAATTTTAAAAGTTACAGAAATTCAGAGGTGCATGAGCAGGCATCATAATTATGGAAATAATAGATAGAGTGTGAGGCCAAGGGGCTGGTGCAGGAACGCTGCAATTGGTGCGCACTCCACCGCGCCCAGTTCAACACATCAACTATAAACCTAATCTGCCTTCACTGTCACTAGCTATGTTTCCACTACAAAAGTGCGCAAATCTTTGTCTATATCTATATTGAGTTTTTTCAAAAAGTGGCATGTTTCCATTGAGCAAATTCATTTTCGTACTTTAAATGTGCTCAATTTTATGGTTTATGGAAATGCAGCTACTGTCACTGCTGTATAATAACTCCATAAACATATAAATGGTTAGCTGTAGACATTATGGTTGGTGTTTTATTTCTATATAAGCATACTCTAGTGTGCTCTGCTACCAACCACTGTTTGTAGAACCACACAATGCTTGGTACCAACCAAACTTCGTTGGAAAAATAACCAAACAACACTTAGCCTGATGGGAGGGCAAGTAAAGACTGGTGGCCCGCCAGGCTTATAATACACATCTATATGCATCAATGTATGCATATAGATGTGTATTTTAATTTTTTGTATCAATGTTACTTCATGTATGGTCACAAAATACATAAATTATGTATGTATGTATGTATGTATGTATGTATGTATGTATGTATGTATGTATGTATGTATGTATGTATGTATGTATGTGTGGATACACTTGGGTTAAGTTAAATAACAAACATGTTAGATTTTCACCACAGCAAAGAAAAAAACAAATGCCATCGTGGAAAAACTAATTTTTGGACTGAAAAGCTGGACTGATTTACAGACAAGCAGCACTAAAATCCCCAGAGCCGTTCAAGCTCTTTGGCTAAAAAAAGACTGGGACTGACCTTTCAGTTCCATCCATCTGATGGTAATTAGGTGCTACAATCCCAGTGTTTATGAAGGTATTAACACAACAACTGTTTGGGCTTTTCCTCCCATTCTGTCTCCGTCCCTGGCAAGGTCTTTCACAACTCTCAGTGATTTGTGCAAAAGAAAAAAAAGAAGAAAAAAAGCCAAATGAAAGGGTGGCTTTATGTTCAAAAAAATCCCACAAACTTAAAACTTTGCCTTAATAAAAGTTCAACTTAAAACACCGCAAAACACGAGGGATGATCTTTTCCACACACCTGACATGACCCACATGATTAAAGAGTGCAAATTTGAGGATGACCCCAGGCCAATCGGACCTGTCTTTCATGCATGAAATCACATCAAAGAGTCTCAGGCAAGACTCCTCAAGGCGCACGTATGTGATCAAAGCACTCTCATTTCTGCAAAATCTACTTTACGCTTGTTGTTCACATTTTCTATTTTTTTGTTTTAGAGTAACCGTACGATCTCACAGGATAATTGGAAGGGTAAAAGACATTTAATTCCTCGGGAATCACGTTTCATGCGCAAAACAAGGAACATAATGTAAGATAATGATTAATGTGGTTCTTTGCTGATTGACCATTGAAGGCACCACTCTTCTATTCTTCGGCTCGGCAGACTTTCTAAGCAGTAGGGCAGCAATTATTGTTCATTTTCAGACAGCGAATAATCACGGCCTTCAAAGGAAAATTTGATAATAAGCATATAAAATATGAAAGAAAGGGAGAGAAGGGGGAAAAAACAGCCAACCGGAGTCTTCGCACTAAATAAAAGAAGACGTGATTAGCTTGGCCAAAGGTTTACAACATTTTGTTTGAATATAATAGACATAATTACTTTCATGCTGAATTCAATTCCCTCCATAACAATGTATCTGAATGAGGTGCAACATGTCTGGATTTGTAGCGGGATAGCTTTTTCTTGCTTCTCTTTGCTCTCGGTGAATGAAGACCATGTTGCGCTCTGTTGTTATTGTCCGTTTTACAACAGGAAAGTCTTAAAATGAAAGCCTCCACCAATTAAACGAATCAATTTTTTGTCGACGCACATATTCACACACGGCTTCGGCTCTGCAGAAAACAAGCAAGCAAAAAAACAAAAAACAAAAAACAAAAAAAAAAAAAAAAAAAAAAAAACGATTCGGTGCTTTTGATGCAAATATAACGACTTTCGTTGACCTCACAAGAGCTTCTGAGCTAATCAGCAGCAGGGCTCTTCAGAAGGGTGGGCGAATTTGCGGCCCCATCATGCATCTCATTATGGGGAATTCTTGTCATATGTGCACATGTGGCTCCACTTAAATTAATACGCAGAGTTGAGACTGAAGTTCTGTTCAGAAATCACCACGCTAATGCACGATGAGAAACCGCCTCCCTCCTCTGGGAAGGCTCTGGGTTGAAGTGCGAATGACTGCAAATTTAATTTGTTTTCTTCATCAGAGTAATGATTTTATAGGCAAACAAGATCACGCATTCAACTCCTCAGCCAAGACAATCTGTTATATAAAATAAGGGTAGGTTGAAAACATGAATATAATCTAAAGAGTACGAAACAACAACAACATGAATTGAATAGATAAGTAAAAATACTTCTGGTAAACCTGAGTACACCACTGCTGGTTTGGAAGACACAGTTCTGCTCAACTCAATGCCAAACATCAGATCGTAGTTTTGGAGAAGCAACTGCTGCCCTTGATCAATCTGGGAAGGGTTGTAAAGCCCAAACATTCAGAAAATTATTTAGATTTTGCTCAATGTTTTTCGGAAATGGAAAAGATTTAAGACAGCTGGCCATGTTCTGAAAAAACAGACATCCTAGAAAATTCATCCTATAGTCAAACTGGGCATTAAAACAAAGATCTACATCTCAAACGCCACGGTTCTCCAAGGGCGTGAAAAGAAGTTCTAAAATCCATCTGAGATCAGCGCCTTGTAGATTTAATAGATAAAACACACAAAGTTTGCCAGAAACACAGATATGGATATAGACTCAAACCTTTAAAAAAGATTTTAAAATCACCAACACCATAAAAACGAGAAATGAAACTAGTCCTTAAATCACTGCCATGACGGTTTATTTTTAAATTGATACATTACAAAAGCTTGCACATAGTTTCTATGATCCTCAGCTGATTGGAACCAACTTTCTTAAAGTTCTTTCCCCTTCAGGTTTGAAACACAATTGCAGCGGTCCCACAAAAGCCAAACGTTACTCGAGGTGCCGAGAACAAGAACAAAGTTCTCTCTGGCAAGAACATTTTATACCTTACTACAAAACAAGTACAGAACTCCTGGTAAATCCTACTATGTCTCTTCCACTACAGCAATTTGTCAGCATGGTAACAACAACAACACCCACTTCAACTTTCTGAGCAACCTTATCTGTTGAAGAAACATTTGATCACCTTAATATCTGAGCTGAACAGAAAAAGTTATGCTGACAATCTTACTTTATTAAAATTAAGCTTGTAAGAATGAAAGAAAACCAACTTGTGTCAGTAAAATCTGTTGTTGCAATACAAACTCCCAAGCTAAGCCATACCGTGGCACCTAGCATGGAGCTAATTCATACTGTCACAAGCTAGTATGATGCTAACCCACACCGTGGCAGCTAACATGGAGCTAGGCTACACTGTGGCAAGCTAGCATGATGCTAAGCCATACCATGACAACTGACATGGAGTTAAGATACACTGTGACAAGCTTGCATAAAGTTAGCCCATACTGTGGAAAGCTAGCATGGAGCTAACTAATACTGTGGAAAGCTAAATGCTAAACTATTTTTTAGAAAGCGGCTCATTGTCTTTAACAACTTAATGTGTTTTATTAACATTCATCAACAAGTAGCAAGATTATAATCATCATCATTTCACCAACATAATGATGAAGTAAGTTACTGCAGGGAACAATACACCCAGCTACTCAGAATCGTGTGTAGCATCATTAAGTCGTGTCTGCCTAATGATGACCATCAGTTTCACAAAGGAGCCATTATTTAGCTGCCTTGTTTGATTCATTCACTCTGAAGCAAAGTCTTCTCTTTTCACTGAATTCCCACTTAAAAATGCACCTCTCAATAGTGGACACACAACCACAATTTATCTATACCTTGAATTTCTCTGTTGTGTCAATGGTAATCCTAGTAATTGTTTGCTTATTGTTAGGGTTCAGAGCGTTGGACACAATTTATGATCCTAAAACTACTTCTATTCCAGCTACAAACAAGGACTGAATGCTTGTTCGACTGAATTTTCTTCCACTTGAGGAATAACATTGGATCTACAGAATATGTTTATAACAGAAGGCCAAAGTACCAATGCTGAAATATTTTTATTTCTTGAATAATTTCCCATTTTGTTGTGTTACAACCACAAACAGTGTATTTTGTTGGGATTTCATGTGATAGACCAAAAACAAGGCAGTGAATAATGATTAAGATAAATGGCTTTCAAATATTTTTTTTCATATAACAAGGTGAAACATGTAATATATATTTACAATCAAATGCCTTGAGTCAGTTGCAGCTGGAAGACTTTGGGAGTACGACCAGGGCCGGAATAAGAAGAATGTGGCCCCTGGGCTGGAGCCAGTTTTGGTGCCCTATACAAAGATAGTCATATCTCCATGTTGTTCCCAAAAACTGATATGTAGATTTAAGACATCATTCAAACAGAATCTGTCTGACAGCAAGAGGCTAGAAGATCTCAAAAAGAAACAAATCATCCCGCGATCTCAAGAAATTCCAGAACTGATGGGAATAAAATCTGGAAATGATTACTAAGTGAAGGCTGCACACTGAAAAGCAAATATGTATACAGTCATGACAATATCAGTGTGTGCAATATTCATGTCATAAACTTGCCTTTTACATGCTAATGTAACCAGTTGGAGAGACTCTCCCAGTAGGAGATTGCCCAAAATGTCAAAGGTCAGGGTAATGGAAGTCGAGAAGAGAAAGAGAGGAAAGAGGACAATAGCCACACACCACACCTGATGTCAATGCAATACCTTCCAATAAGCACTATTACAAAGTCCTTTCTAAGGCTGACAGACCCTGGTGAACTATACTGACAGCCACTGTCTATAAAGAGGAACTTTTTTGGAAGTTATGCCTCTATTGTAAATCTTCTTCCATCAGGCTTTAGGACGCCTAAGTTCAGAACATGCAGGGTTTCTGTCATTCCTGCTGCCATTGCTCAGCTTAATCTCCCTGCTATTTCCGGCACTACCAGGACTAGAAAACCTTTTAGGCCTTTGAGATAATACGCCTTTTATATTCTTGTTATTTGGGGAGCACAATGCACTTCAACGCACTATGTTATGTGCTGTTGTGTATTAGCATCTGAGAGTCATATGATGTACTAAAGGAGTGATGCATTCTCCGTTTTCAGTATTAACGATGCCTTTTGCAAACCAATTTCACACTGGGATATCAATAAAAACTGAACGGAACTGATCAAACTCACGAGGAACTTCAGAGAAAGAACGTCTTACCAGTCGTGAGGAACGGTGGTGGTAGTGTGTTGCTCCGGGCCTGCTTTGCTGCTACAGAACCTGGAAGGTTTGAAATTATTGGCAGGAAAGTAGGAAATCCTGAAGGACAATGTCTGGCCATCATTTCATGTGCTTAAAACATAGATTTTAGAGTGGCCCAGTCCAAGTCTGGACCTAATTCCAAATTAGGTGTTTTAGATTGGCTTTTAAATGACCATCTGTGCTTGAAAAACAATTTCATTCAGTTGAAGTAAAACAATACTGCAGGGGTAATTACTTTTCCACATTGTTTTGGACTGTTTCCCCTTAAAATATAAAAAACCTTGTTTGAAAATCGCTTTGTGTATTGTCCTCAAGTCATCTTCTTCTGACATTAAAATTTGTTTCATGATCTGAAACAATGAAGAGCAACAAAAAACAACAATAGCAACAAAAGAATAGCAAAAACAGAGGAAATTAGTGTGGAGCCAGAAGTTTGTGTGTGTATGCTTTCATAATTGAAGACAACTGATCTTTGCAGACCTCATCCCCTCTGAGTTTTACACCATGGAGAGAAAACAATGGGCTCCTCTGAGATCAGAAAGCCTTCCACATCCATGAGCAAACTGTGGCATGTCGCGCTCACTGAACTCCAGAAATTTATGCTCAAACCAAAAATCACAGATCAATTTTTTAATAGTGTTCCTCCTTTAAATGGCACTTTGAGTATCAAATGAAGGACGACAGCCTTGGCGTCCGTATTAGCGGCAATGAGGAAAGGCGTCAGTCAGCACAGTGACGTGGCTCAGTAGACAGTCTTCTGAGAAATTTGTGCCAAGTTCTGAAGAACAGAAGAACTGCACATAAAGAGAGACACTGGCTTCTTGGTAAAGTTGAATTATTATTTCAGAAATTTTCTTCTGTCAAGTTAGATAGACATAATTATGTGGCATTTTTTAAAAATTTTTTTTTTTCAAACCTTGACGCAAAAGTTAAGTTTCTCCTAGAAGAGATTTTAGTGAGTGCAAACACACCTGTTAGTTATAACACTAATGGTTCTGGTGAGTTCTGGTGCCATGACAACGTCGTCTCAAGTGCTTTATTCTGACCATTAAACGTCGGATCGCTGCATAAAAACAGCATCGCAGCGATTCTGCTGTTATACTTCGTCTTCGTCAATCAGCCTGCACTCCTTTCCCCCTCGCTCTGTTTACTGTTTGCTGTCATTATCTTTGCTGATTGGTGGGGACTGATTAACAGCTTTGATTACCACACACTCACACACACCCCAACACACACAACCTTTTTTTTCTTTTTTTTTTTTGTCTTTTAATTAAAACCCAGCTCCCCTCACCTCTGGCTGCATTGTGTAGCAGTCTAATGAAAATGAATGAAGCACATCCCTCAGGGTAAGAGCACTCCACATAAGATTATAATTGTCAAGATGAAATTCTCCAAAAGTGGCTTTCAGCAAAGCAAACGCTCAAACGGAGGGTTGGGGGCGCGGGTGGATGCTGTGTTCTCTCACGCAAAAGAACACATGCATAATTTTATTTTATCATTGCATTATTAATTTGCACTTTTAAATCATAAATGCCTCTGTTGTTGGAGTTTTGGACAAAGTCCCATTCCCATAGATTGTTTTTCTCCGCCCTTGCTTCATTCATAATTTAGAAATATTTAGATGGACCAAGAAAGAAAAAGAAAAAAAGGAATCGGAAATCTGTTCATCTTTGCACTTTTTCCTTTCTTTTTTTTTTTATTAAAAGGGAAACATTTTAACAACGCACTGTTCTTACAGAACGCCTTTCTTTGCAATCAAGACAAAATGATAATTAGACCTTGAAGAAAACATTTAAGCCCATGTGCAGCATGTCGACTTGTCTCTACAATCACAGGACATATGGGGGAAACATTAGCGTTAGCGCAAGAGGCCCCGGGATGCTAATGGGAGGCTGAACTCTCGCTGTACCCCGAGTGTTGATGTGGGCCCTCTTGATTGTTCATTGAGAGTTGTTTACATTTCTTCAAAAGCTCCATTTAGTTCCTCCCTCCCCCGACAAGGTGGAATAAGTGACTCGACCATGATGGATGACAGCACCTGTCCTAATGGTGGCTCAAACTGTGCCCACTAGTGCAAGGTACATTGATAAATTGACAACAGTTGGGACATGCTCCGCTGGCAGGCGGAATGAGGCTGCGGGGACATCCGACCGCTCCTCGTCTTGGCGCTGTGAAACAATGTGGAAGTCCTCAAACAGCTGGGAAGAAGGCGCGGGCGCTGAGAGGAGGCCCGCAGCAATTATGTTTGAGCCTGGTCAGAGATGAAAAGTTCACATTTTGAACAGTTTTCCACGTAAAATCAAATAACTGTTGAGGTGTTTTGAAGGGGTTTAAAGTCGACAGGAATGTCCAAGATTATGATTTAATGGGGGCCTGGCTACAACAAAGCCAGGATGAAATGTTTTGAGTTATTTAAGCTTTCTCATGATGACAAAAACAAAGAAATTAAATGTAGAAGATGTGGCCATTTGAATGGTGACACACTGCAAACAAGATGAGTGAGAAAACAGGCCTCAGAGTTTCGGAAGAATTGCCTCCATAACCGATAAGCCCAACCGCAGAACCTCAGCGCAGGCCTGGGCAGGTCCAGATCTGTGTTGGTACCATTGTGGTACCAACACAGATAGCCATGTGCTCCTTTCAAACTTGCAGCTTATTGGCTGAAAGCATGTGGCTAGCCAAACAAAGCCGATATGTTAATCAGCTGTGGGTTTTCCCCCATGCCCAGAAACTCTATTACAACCTGTAGGTTACATATGGGATGTCACATTCGTAATGCTGCATTTCAAAACAAACGATGCTATACTAGTTCAACCACAAAGCTCAGTATTATAGGCTCCGTTTGGCTTCATGGTGCGTTTTGAGAATCAGGCACGTCTGGTTTACATTCAAAGTCTATGTGGAGGCGTGTCGAGGGCCCGCTGCGGTACATTTCACATGTCTAGCACGGCACGATTTGAACTGTTTGGTTTCCGTTTTGAGGGTTTGACGTGTCAAGAGCGTCCAACGCATCCAACAAATACCCCGGCAAGGAAAAACAATGGCTCGAGCGATTCTGACGAGTCCTCGACTCGCCTCCACATAGACTTTGAATGTAAACCAGAAGCGCCTGAAGCTTAAAACACTAGATGCAGAGCAAATTGTCAAGCGTCTGGATTCAAAGTGGACTTCGAGCTTGAAGCGTCGGACATGTTTTTGGTGCGCGTAGTGTGTTTGGTGTGAATGCATAATCAGATTTCATTTATTGTAAGTTAAGGAAAGTAGTTCTGTCGATATTAACATAACATTTGCAAATAACTGTCCTAAAAACTCCTTATATTATGGCTCTAAACCAATCACACTTCAAAATACCCTGCATTAGCTTAACATAAAGCCTAAATCTCATTGGGCATCTTCCCTACTGTCTGTTTAGCCACAGTGTGACAAAGGGTTTCCATAACAATCAGCAATGCCCTAATTATTTTTCGGCACTTCAGATATCCTCCGACAGGAGAAGAGGCCAATTTTAGGCCTTTAAAGTGCTCTAACCTTACATTAAAGAGCCAATTATCGAACATTTCTACCTCTCACGAAGCTCTGCTGACACTCCTTATGCACAGAAACCTACTTTACACAATTAATGAAGATTCTTTGCAGCTTGCAACCTCAAGTCTGTTAATTGCATTGTCTGTCCAGACCTTCATATGTGTCAGCATGCAAACCCCAGCCTAAATGTAAAGGCCCCAATTTCTCACTTTGTTTAATGAAATGAAAACATCATCACAAACTTGGAACATATGGAAATGATCTGTATTAGCGCGTCTCTGTGGACGCTGTGGCTGCCAGTGCTGTGCTTAGAAGCCCTGGGTGAATAAGATGGGTCAATTGGTTTGCACCCATCAAACTGAGACAGCTTGCTGATATTAATTTGATTTGATCATGTTCTAAAACGTAACACAATGGTAAGTAAAGAGCTACCAGGAATTTTTTTCTTTTTTTATAATTAAAGTAGAATCTGAAGGAGAAAACTTAAAGGGGCAGTGTTATATATCTTCCAGTCACATAGTGCCATTTTACAGCACTTGTAACATTGTTGCAACTGATAGTAACAGTGTTATAAAGTTGTTATAAAATGCTACATATATATCAAGTATGACCTTAAAAAAATTTAACTTTGTAATTTAGGACTTTAAAATTGGGCTTGTCACTTTAAGAAATGTCTGCTGTTTCTGAAACTCCGCCTTCAGGAAGTCATCCCAACATGGTTCCTCTATTAACCCTTACATTAACCAAGTCGCCCTTACAGAACGTGATATTCTACAGTCCATACTCTGCACAGATTTTCTGGTAAACTATTCCAGCCACTTGGTCATGGCGTTCCATGTACGCTTTGCCTACCAGCAACCAGTAGCAACACCTTTTCTTTACCCAGGTTATTATACTATACATTCTTGGCGACTTTTGACTTCTTCCTTACTGACTTTGAAGCCAGATGAAACCTTGATTTAACCAAGGCGACCAGGATCTCTAAATGGTGAATCTTGAATCTTGCAATGCCACAACAGGACATGTGAAAACAAAACTAAATCACTAAGTCTGAACTAAAACTGGTCAAAATATTGTGTACACAACATGAGAGCCATGGATCCATCCTTCCTTGTAGCTAAGGGTGATGGGAGTCCAGCATGGTAACGAACCATGTCTCCCAGATAAAAATCAGCACAAATCGATTTCTCAAGCAAGACAATGAGTTTACAGTATTGCTGTGTTTGGGATTTTCCTGGCACACAGCTGGCGTGCAGTTCTCACGTTTGATTATTGTAAGTCATTTTTCTAATTGACATGAATGCCATAAGGTCTGCTAGTGCAATTAAAACTCTTGTCTGTTTGTTCTGCACAGGTACAAACGTTCAGCCTTGCCACACAACCTGCTACCTGCCAAGTCCAAGAAACCCTTGAGGGGATACACACCACATATTTCTAATTAAAGTTCACTTTTCTGCTAAGGGTGTTAAAAGCTTTGATTTGAAGTAATTTTGTATAATCTGACCTTCATCGTCGTTATTGCTACTTTAATTGCATATTGCGTCCCCCAAAGACACGTTTGTTAATTTTCATTGATCCTACTCAGTGGAAACTGTTGGAGCAGTAGCAAAGTGGCAAGCTGGCAAATAATAATAACAATAATAATAATGATTAAAAATAAAAACAAATAAGACTAAAGAAAACAATAACGTCTGAAAGCAAACTTTTTCCATGTGGATCATGCAGTAACACAGTAGGATCATTTTTGACATGTTTTACGGAAGGAAGTGAGTCATGTGATGTTGGCTTCTTGACAGCTATTGGACAAACTTCAACTTGTTAAAAGAAAACCAGAAGTCTTTCCCATATGAAATGCTTCACTCTCTTAGGCATAGTAGTTTAATTATAGTTTTTGGTTTCGACTAATAGTAGCTCATTGAAAATTACCTTGAAGAACTTTATTCTGTATAAAAATGACTAACAGTGAAAAGTAGGCGCCGTTTCTTAAAGACCAGGGCTAGCGCTACGTTTAACATCACAAAGCATTGCACAAGTCGTTCTGGTCCCAAATAGGACAGTAGTTAGATCAGTTTATTTGTAAACTATTTCACAGTGGTGGTCAGACTTCCACTAATCCACCAGTGTACTAAAAGCAGAGCTAATTTTCTGTTTAGCATGTTTCGCTAACTTTGAAAGAGATTAGCGGACTTAGCTTCTCCTAAATTAATTTTTCCAGATAATAGCGGAATCTGTAAATCTGAAATTTTGTAAACTTTTAGTTTGAGTAAGGGAAAACAAAACTTTAACATGTGCTACCAGTTCTGGTTGTTGAATTCTTAATATATGTAATTAAATATTTGTATTCATGCTCTTCTTTGGAAATGGGTGAAAACTGTTCATGCAGCAGTTCTGTTTCCTCTCCTTACATTCTCCATTTGTTTTTTACTAAAGAAACTTTGTTGAGCAATCAAACAAGTATGCAACAAATAAACAGCATTAATGGATTTAGCGCTTTAGCATTAGCTTTCACCATATACTATGTTGGGTCAGGGTTTTAGCATTAGTTAAACTAATGTTCATGATTAGTGTTTTAGGGTTAGTGCTGATAACTTTTTAGTTAGTGGTGCCTGCCACTGCATATGTATATGCAATAGCATTTCATACATTGTTAGTGCTAAAAGTAGAGCGGTTTCATTTGCTGTCACTAGAAGATCAATAATTGTATTTGACACTTTGATGCAGGGAATGCAAATGCAAAACTCTTCCACAAACTAGCAGAAAAAAACCCCTCTGAGTAGGATCACTGTTAGCAGAAAACAAAGAAGCAGCACCACAAAAAACAGAAACATCCAGCCAGACTGGCCAAATAGATTAGAATTTTGAATTTTAGAATTTCCTTGGGTAAAGAGTCAGTAAAGTGTCTATTAACAACATTCGCAAAAACACTCCAGGGTGTTTTTGTAGTTTATTTTTTGGTATATTCTAAGGTCTAAAATGGTAGTTTAGCATCTAGTTGTGTGTGAAGCCTTCAATCATGTCACATTTACATCTGCTGCTTATTGTTTTTAATAGGCAGAGTGGGTAACTTGTTATATTTTATAATAGAATGCAGCTAAAACTATGATTATTCCTCCTGTTTTCCTTGTGACTATCAAACGTAGGCAGCAGCTCCAATGTTTCCACAATACTGTGTTTGATTCTTGAACACCAATAGCGAGGAACCCATTTTAAATCCTGTCTTCAGGCATTTCCTTTACTGCAGTTTGTCACAGAGACACAAATTGTTGTCATTTATTTTGTTAAATCTATGAAAACTACCAAAGAAAATGCAGAAAAACAGAAAACAGCAACAACAGGGTGATTCCCAAAGAGTGATTAGCTGAAAACCTGGCATTCAGTAGATGACCGACATCTAACGTGACAGATCTTCACTAGATTTATTTTCCTTTCTGTTCACTACAAACATGATTTCCATATTTCTGTTGAAGATAGTTATTTTGGTCTGACTTTACTGTTTTTAATCTTCCATTTTCCCCACAGACACCGATGTGTGCCATCTACTGTCTTGACAGGCACGCATTGCTAGATACAATCACTGTCAGACTTTTCACATTTGCTGGCATAAAGTCCAGAAAAAATGCTAATGTACAGTTGTCCTGCCCTTCCCCCACCTGTTGCTACAGACTATTGGTCAGACAGCTGAAACAATGACACAACACTTTTTCCTTGTGAACAACGACCAGTTTGGTAGTTTGGACACATTTATGGTCACAAAAGAATGGATAGTCACTAAATGTTGTGCCATAAAACCAATTATACACTGCAAAAAAAACAAAATTGTACCAATTAATTTGGGTCTAGTTTCTAGTGCAAATATGTTAGTACACTTGAAATAACACCAACCAAACTCACAAGTAACTTTTCAGAAAGATGTAGGTGCTTTTTTCTTAATTAAAAAATTATTTATTATTGATGGAAAAAATACTAACTCCATTTATAGATTATTTCACTTGCAAGAAGACATTTTTCCCATGGTGTAAGTGAAATAATAATACTTTTTCAACAATATTAAGGAATTGTTGACTTAAAACAAGCTCCTGTTTGTTGCTGAAAAGTTAATTAAAGTTAGTTTTGTCTTATGTCACCTGTACTGAGATATTTGCACTAGAAACTGGACCAAAAACATTTAAGGTTTTGTGTCTTTGCAGTTAAAATACTATGCATGTCATGAAAGTGTTGTACTTTGGTTAATGTTGCAGTACAGTGAGAACCGTATGAAAGCCAATGCCTACTCATGCCCAAACAAACACTTAGGAAACCTGGTTGGGTCTGAAAAACCACTGATCAAGACCCTCTGGCATCTAGACAGTAAAACATTAAACAATGGAATAGTAACACATTACGCCAGTGATTTGTAACAGCATTCAAAACAGAAACCAACAAACCTCCAATCCATCAAACGTTTTTCAAACTGACCAACCTCAAAAGTCTGTCAGAGCAGGTGGTGGGAGAAAAAAAGGTTTTGTGCACCACAACCAATCAACTACAGTAGCCTCATGTGACACTGAACCTGTGGTGTTCCCTTCCTCTGAAGGTCAGAGACGCCAAAATGTCACTTTGTCTAAAGAAAATAACTTGGTGATACAGGGCAACATTCAACCTGATGACAGAGACACCAGAAACACGTCTAGTTCTGCTGAAAAAATGAATGTCTCCCTTGTTCCAAACAGAAGACAATGCTGACAGCAAGATAAAGGAACATCACACATTTTTCATTCTTTAACACAAAAATGCTAAAAAAAAAAAAAAAAAAAAAAAACTCATCTCAAAAGTAACCACACTCCTTGAATTTTCCCACATTTTTACATGTTTACAATGAAAGTCTTGAAGTAGAATGTCCAACCATCAAGTTGGGTGCATCTTGACAACAACCAAAGATTTGGATGTACTGCAGATCTGACGTTTGTCTTTTTACGTATTTTCATTTTTTGTATCAATGTTACTTCATGTATGGTCACAAAATACATAAATTATGTATGTATGTATGTATGTATGTATGTATGTATGGTTGTTACAAGACTGCAAGACTGTTGTATTGCAGTCTTGCTCCTATTTCTCCTATGGGAGACTAATAAATTATCATATCGTATCATATTGTATTGTATCGTATCTTCTCGTATCGGATGATGTAGCACCACCATGATCCAAAGTAAACCAGTGTGCCCAACCTCTGTGTGGCTCAAAACAATCAAAGTTTTGGAGTGGCTTAATCAAAGTCTGGACCTCAATCAGATTGAGATGATGTAGCATAATCTTAAATGGCTATTCAAGCTTGAAAACCCTCCAAAGTGGTTCTGTAAAGTTCCTTCATTGCAAAGACATGCAGAGATGGCCACTAGTGAGTGGTAGAACATCTGCCCCTTTTCCTCTGGACCAAAAATGTGCCCTTCTGAAATCTTTTCTTTTTCCCTTTTTTTTAAACAGTATTTCTAGAGTTAAAATTCTGTTACCCAACATGCTTGTAATTGTGCTTGACATAATTTTACTAGGGCTTGCAATTAATTTCATTAATCAAAACTCTCTAAAAATAATTTCTGTCACGTTAATATTAGTTTCTGTCATATATTCTGTCTCTGGCCACATGCAGAATTATAGATGATCCTTCGTATGGACATATTTGGATTATCAAAAATATCTTTGATGATCCAAAACACTTAAATGTGACAAATGGGGCAAATACTTTTTCACGGGACGTTTCATGACGCAGTACGTTCAAGGTAAGGGATGACTCGACTTTGTGGATTCAAATCAAGAAATATGAAAAGCATCAGAGAAGTGAGCAGCGGTATAAACAAGAGTGACATATCTCAGTTTTGCGAAGCAGCACAGAATCAATCAAGCTGAGAGTGGAGGCCAGAGCCTATCTCACTGATAGCAGCAGGGCCTCAGTTGTGTTGCAAAAAAGCCAGCCAAAAAAAAAAAAAAAAGAAACAGCACCTAAAGGCTGATATATTTTCTCGTTTGGAAGTAATATGAGTTCCTACAAACCATCTTGTGATTTAAATCAAGGTCATTAACTGTGATGTGTTGGGGGATGCAGAAATTGGGACATTAATCCTGAGGAAATAGTTATCTGCCTGAAGAGGTGTGATCTGAATGCAATAGGACTGGATAGTAGGGGATGAAAAATGTGACAACAAGTCTCTGTCACCAGACATTATCCCGCACAACTTTTGCACATAACTCCTGAACTATTTAGGCTGTGACGGCGAGGGAAAATCTGCAGTCGGATCTGCTGTTCCCAGGTGCCTCATTTTCTCCCTGATGCTGAAATTCTCCCTGTTTTCTGGGCCTTTTTTTGAAAGTGGAAAGACTAACAGCTGGTTTCAGATTGTAGTCATGCTAATAGCTGACTTATTTATGTATATTTTCTTTCTTTTCTTGTTTTTATTCCCCCTTGGTTTTCTATCAGGAAGATGAAAAGAATGTGGATGTTTCATTCTTAATTTGCTGTATATTTTTTTGTCTCCTTAAAAAATAACTTAAGATCTGGATGTTTGGATTAAAAACCTCTAAATGTCAAGATTTCATTGTATTATCTTCTTTCCCATTTTCCACTATTGATTGATTTATTTATACTTACTGTAAATGGTGCTGTATAACAACCAACTAAAATGACCAAAAAACTTTACAGTAAAAATTACATCACAAGCAAAAGAAAACACAAAAACAACCAGATAAACAAAGGAAAAGCCACGATGCTACATGGTATTAAAGCCTGTCTAAAGAAATGAGTCTTGTATTTTAAGTTGTATATATGAAGCTTTCGTATTAAAGTAACAGACTTGCATCTTTTATGTTAAAAAAAAAATAAAATCAACCGATCATTGAGCTGGCAGCATACTAGCATCATACTAGTATCTTCAAGGAGTTGTCATCTGCTACTGGGAGGATTCCCAGTAGCAGTCAATCTTACAACAAATCTGAAGAGGCCTCTGACTGAATGCTGTTACTGTTCGACTTCCTCCATGTCTGGACCGAAGAGACAATATTCCACAGCAACATGTCCTGGATGACACAATCAGTTCTTAGCAAGCAGCGCTAATTCACCTCATTTGCTTTTGGTGTGAATTTCTGACTAGGATTAAGTTGGGCAATCCCACTTTAGTGTTTAAATCATGTCTTAAAAGCTTTTAGAAAACCCAGGGTAGCAGCTGGCCATCGTAGTTTTCTGTTTTTACAGGAATACTTTAGCTTCAGGCTAAATTATTGTCTTAATAAATCTGCTGCTGTTCCTGTCACAACAAATGTCAGACCTGTGATCAGCATATTTAAGGCCAACTTACAAATTTGTAACGTCTCATTTCAGACACATGAATTTAAGACTTTGCAAGATTTTAAGGATGTGCAGACACCCTGAATAATAATAATTTTTCATGTCAAGTATTTCGTTTGGCGCTAATTCACAAAGCATATCTTCTCAAAGCATTTTGAAAGACAAAACTGGTCCACTTTGTATTTAGTTACATTGAGTCATATTTGACCCAATTTTGGTTTAAATTAATTCTGTTCTGTATAATACAATCCAATTGTAAAGTAAGCACTAGATCACAAGACATGCAGTCCACTAGAATTAAGTTTATTACATTCTGAACATAAAATAATAATCACACCTCTTAATAATTTGTTATTTTACTAGTGGTGCACCGATAAATCGGCCCTGATTTTCTTGATGTTGGGAGATCGGTGATCAGCCGATACTTGTCTAAGAATCGGCCTGTGTCCTCTTCTATTCTGCAGAGAGGTTTGACTGACAGACCGGCCCACCAGGTAATGTCTGCACATTTGCAGTTAACAATAGTC
Source organism: Alfaro cultratus (assembly GCA_903066825.1). Classification (NCBI taxonomy): domain Eukaryota; kingdom Metazoa; phylum Chordata; class Actinopteri; order Cyprinodontiformes; family Poeciliidae; genus Alfaro; species Alfaro cultratus. The sequence goes on along the minus strand of CAEFZX010020038.1, from coordinate 8,136 downwards.
ACCTCACTGTGGTCAACTCAGCAACTTTCTTGCTATATTTAGCAACATTCAAGGAAAGAAAAATTGGTTTTGGCCAAAATCGGAATCGGCAGGTCAGGCTTTATAAAGATCAGTGATTGGCCAGAAAACTGAAATCGCTGCATCTCTGAATTTTACTTCACATTATTTTAGTTATTTTGTTTATTCTAATTTGCTGCTGAGCCAGACCATCTTTAGACTCCATTCAAGCTCTACAAGGTTCAAATCAATTGAATCCAAAATTACTTGAACACAAAGTAAAAACCTGAGGTCTCCTCAAATAGAAAAGAACTTGAGCTGTGCTCCTTCTCTCAAGCTCATCTGCCGCAGACTTTTCGAGCAGCCTTACATGTTTTACGTTTCGTGTCCTGGGCAGCGGTGGGCGTGAAACGTCCAGGAACAACCTGACGTGCTCAGCATCCGCTGTTTGGATTTCCTGTGGCAATCCCATTTCTGTAAGTTACGGATCCAGAGTTCTATCTGCCGGCAAAAAAACATCAGGGATCTCTTTCCACGTCAAACTCAAACGCTGACCAAAAGGAGAGCAGTTGAGCTAAAACCCAATCCAACTTCAGCTTTGCTCTCTCCTGTAATTTGCATAGCGGGCGGCTATAAGACAGGATGATTCATCTTTTCACACGTTCACAGATGGGGATCACCGAGGATCATCTGATGCATCACTGCAATTTTTTTTTTGAGTTTCCTTTTTTTCCAGAATTAAGAAGCTTTTGATAACGTCTTTATCCCCTTACTACATCATTATTAACTTTGATACCAACGTCCCATCTGGCAAATGTTAAAGCACGGGCAGATAAGAATTCCTAATGAACATGACCGCCTCTGTGACAGACTGTAATAAAAGAAAAGGGGGCTGTGACAATTATCGCCAAGACAGAGCGCGAGGGCATTTGACAATGTGGCAGGTCTGCACTCGCTAATTGCAAAGCTGCTCCAACAATCCGGCTCCCTCATCCGCCATCACAACTCCGAAATACACAGGCGCGTCTTTTGTTTTTACATTGTTATTTTGCCTTCACCTCTGAAATCCGACCTCTTCCGCACGAGTCACACTACGTATTTGAATGGATTGGATTTGGCAGTTGAGCTCTGAATATATATATATATATATATATATATATATATATATATATATATATATATATTAACGAGGGACCTATAACACTTCCACCACCTACACGCGGTGCGAACAAATCCAAATCGTTCTGTTTCGCAGCCGTGTCAACTCCTCCCCGACGCCACCTGTCATCGGGATATTTTGCAGCAATATCAGAGGAAACACTTTGGAGATTGTGCTAGCTGTGTGCTTTCATCAGTGTCCCTTAATTAAATCTACCTTTCCCCAGGCTCCCGCAGTGATCTCTGCAAATAAAATACAGAGTAAACACACCTAATTAAAGGAGTTAAAACAGCCCGACCAGGTTTCTGCTTCCATGTCAGCGCCTGGCGTATCCGCCGAGGATGCGATTCCTGCACAGAGCTCTGAGCCGGCGCGGGCAAAGAGAGAGAGAGAGAGAGGGAGAGAGAGAGAAGAAGAAGAAGAAAAAATCATGTGTCATTAGGAAATTACACAGGTGCCAGAATGAGTTTATCATCCTGAGAATGAAAAGCTTCATAATAACCTAAGGAGGTGCTTCTAAAACGGTCCTATCTTTTAAGCTAAATGAACACGCCACACTGATATGAGATTATCCAGCTTTAGAGCAGACACTCCTGCCCCGAGGCCTGCAGCCAGTTTATGATGCACTATTTGCCTCTTATCTTTTTCAACCTCAACAAGCGTACAACAGGAGAAAAGAGAGAGCAAGAGAGAGAGAGAGATGCCGTATAGGTGGTGCTTATTTTGTGTTTTTTTTCCATTTTTACTTTACAAACTAAGTCTCAGAGACTAATTCGAGGAGGCTCTTCCAGGGACGTATGGAGGACTTTGATGCTCTAACGAAGGTGTGTTATTAACTGATTTACCGTTTAGAGGCTCTGACGCTGACGATAAAAATAGCAGACAAGTTGCTCTAGTTTCAGATTAAAAAAATATCAAGGTAGGGTCACGTTGTGTGGCATTACACCGGTAATATTTAACAAACAGACAGTTCTTTAACCGTTCAACCAACAGCCTCAACAGTCCGTATGTCTGGTTTCAAAATAACAATTGTGGTTGTATTGTTTTACACAGTTTGACATAAAACCCTCCTTCACATTTGGAAAGATTCCTTCACCCTCCCAGAAGGATCATGAGCACAATCCAGGCTCTCACGTTCAAAATGCACCAAGAAATCAGCCTCTTTTCAGCCTGACCTGCCCTGAATGGAGCAATCAGTCACCATCTGAAAACATCTTTTCCCACTCGCTGATCACGCCGTACAGAAACACTATCAGTACAGGTTAAAAACTATTTTCAGTGGGCGAGCCGTGGTGGCGTAGGGGTTAGCGCGACCCACATTTGGAGGACTTGAGTCCTCGACACGGCCGTCGCGGGTTCGACTCCCGGACCCGTCGACATTTACCGCATGTCTTCCCCCCTCTCCTTACCCCCTTCCTGTCAGCCTACTATCAAAATAAGTGACACTAGAGCCTGCAAAAAAAAAAGCCCCCTGGTGGGGGGATCGTACTGTCTGGTCCAACCAGATGCCAGGTTGGACCAGGCATCTGGTCCAACCTGTTCTTAGAGCAGACGTTTTAAATCTTACAACAGCTCACTTTAAATGTGCCATCCACATCAACATCTTTAATTATGCCAGCAAATCACAGTAATCTAACCATAATTCATCCGCCCTGTAAGTCAGATGCAAGAATTAATAAAAACAACAGACTGCCTCTTGATGACATGTTAGCTTAGCACAATACAATCCACTCCACAGGTCTGAGTGCATATATTACCACATGACAGCTGCTCAAACATTGTCAAACACGCAGATAATTAATCAAGATTAAAAGACAAACGGCGGAAGGTGTAAAGGAAAAGTGTCGTCTAGCGTCGATCAGACTTCCTCAGAGTGAACGTGGTTGAACAAGAAAAAAAAGATTACAGACAAAGAGTGAGTTACTTTAATCGCTCTTAAAGTAACAACAGTTTTCAAGGTCCATGTTCTCGCCAACAGACAACGCAGTTTCTCAGCAGAGGATGGTGCTGCTTTCATCAAAGCTCTAACATGAAAACTCTTTAAGAAAGTCAATGTTTTTGATTGGCGACCTCCACTTGACCTCTGCAGTAGAGAGAGAACAGCTTGGATTAGCATTCAGTCTATTCATGTCCTCACCGGTGTCTCCTATATGAAACGCATTCAGAGAGAAGAAATGTACACGTTCTGTTTAGCAGACTGATCCAGTAGTTTGATATAAAGATTTTATCCCAGCTTTCCGAAAAAAATTTTTGCACGGAGACGAAAGTTTTTTATTATTATTATTTCTGATTCAAAAAGGTACTTTACTACTGCAAGACATGATGGTCTCCTAATTTTATAAAATAAATCTGTAATTATTTCTATGAGCATTCCCAATAGTGATGGGACTTTATTATTGCAACATTTGCAATTAATTAATCACATTTTAATCAAAAACCATACGACAAAATAAAAATAAAAAAAACATTCTCAATTCTCAAAAATACTTTTTTTCAGCTAGATTACTGAACAAAATGACAGATGAGTTCTACAAAAGTTTCTATTATTTTTAATCTGTTATTTAGGTTACTGCAAAGTGATAGTGTACCCACTCAGCTTCCAAATGTTTTAGGAACCTATGATTATTCATGGAACGTCTTTAAAAAAAACTTCGAAGAGTACATAAATATATCTGCACCAAGCATAACAGAGGGCAACTCTCGTCTTTGACTGGAACATAGTGAGGAGATAAACTACAAGCCCATTAACAACTTTTAGTCATTAGTTGAGTTTCCATTAACCATAAAATTGTGCAAACTGACATTATGAAAATAAATTTGCTTTGTGGAAACATGAAAAAAAAGCACATTTTTGCACTAGGATGATACGGTTTTTCAGCCGTATCAGAACAGATGCATTTCGCAAAACTAAAATGGAAAAACTGGTTTCCCATCCCACAAGTCACATGATCAACAGCCGGATGTTGCTACTGGCAGAAAAGACGAAGAAGATGACAGGAAGTAGCAGGAGGATGACGTTTCGCTTTTTTTTGTTTTTCTGACCATGTCCATCTGACTCCACCAGAGCGCCAACAGCATCACAAAGGTCATAAAAAGTTGTGTGTCATTCTAATGTGTTAAATCCATAACTCTTCTGTAAAATCGCCGACTGGCTGAAATATGAATATATCTCATGTAACTGTTTGCATCCGTCATTGTTATGATTTTTAAAAGCTTATTCATATTATTCATTTTAATTTCATTTCTTATTTAACGGAAGCATCTCAATTGCAAAATTGTGGGTATTTTTTTACATTAGCAGAATATAGACAAAGATTTGCACCCATTTGTAGCAGAATGGCAGCTCCTGTTAATCTGCTGTGGCGGGGTTTTTGTTGAAAAGATTCAGACCTACTTCCTGTGGCGCTGAGATTTCAGAACACTCAAAAACGATTAACGAGCGCCGACTGCCCTGCACACCACAGAGAGCAGGAATACACCTGGAAATGTCTGTCTGAGCAGCAGTTCGTGCTTACAGAGTCACCCCCCTCGCCCCCACCCAGCCGCCCCCTCAACCCCGACAACAACGAGACTTCACTGTTTAACATGTTTGTCAGTCCGCAGCGCTTCCACTTGCAAGGCCTTCCAGTATGTGGCTGTCTCTGCAGGAGTTATAGGACCTAATGAGAGCAGCCTGACAATGTGAGACTACCTGGCGCCTAAGGGCCTGATGGGAAGTGAGTAAACCATTAGCCATAGCTTCAGGCCAAATGGCTGCCCCCCCCAAAAAAAAAAAAAAATAAGTGGAGAGCTCTGCAACGCCGTCTCTACGAGTCTGGGTGCAAAGGCTGGCATGTCCTGCCACTGTCACTGCTCATTTCTAATGGCGTCCACTGCCAGAGCGCTGATGCTCCAAACAAGCAACAGTACACTGGCATCCAGGAGTCACTGCAACCAACCCACACGCATTGTGTTTTTTTGTTGTTGTTTTCCTTCTTTCTTTTTTTTCTTTTACAAAGCCGCTGAGAATTGATGCGGACAGGAGTAATGGGTGTCTGCACCTGTAACATGATTCTGTATTTAGCGGGGAGGCCTGAGGACAGTTGGGTGTGCCCACTCTCAGTCCTCACCGGTTGGACATCGCTGTTCTGCAGCTCTTTGTCTTTGTGTGATGGATCAGCCAGATAAATCCTCTTAGCTTTCTGTTTTTGCCAACAAGCACAGAAAAATGATAGCCCTGAGAGCTGATAGTTGGCGTCATATGATAAAGAAACGGGGAGGAGAAGGGACGGAGACAAGGACTCTGTGCAGGCTTTGCTCAGATCAGCATTCTCAGGCACAACCAACTCATATTTTGGCAAAAATAAATAAATAAATTAGACAGCTTTTTCTTTCACTAATTCAAAAATGACAGTCATGCAGTTCTTTATTTAATAATATTTGTTGGTTTTAAATTTCTGGGGGGAAAAAAACCCTAATTGTGGTTTTTGTTATTTGTCTGTAATAATCAAATCGCCAGAAGTAAAAACTTGAAGTATCTCCCTCTGGGTGACGTCCATGTCAGTGTTTCCCCCTGAAAAACCTGCTAATGGTGCTGGGGATAATTATGTGATACTAGAAGACATTATTAACAATACTAAACAACAACTAAAATATCTTTGAAAGAAAAAGGCTAACATGAAAAATCTAAATCGTTTAATTGTTTCATGCTAATTAAATTGTCCAAATGTTTTTAATCTTTTTATCCTTGAATAGTAATAAATAAACAAACAATGCTCAGTCTGGCAGGGAGGCAAGTAAAGCCTGGTGACCCGCCAGGCTTAGAATACACCGGGAGAAACCCTGTAGCAATATGAGTTTTACTTTTGAGTTCATTTTTTAAAAAAGTCTTTTCATTACAAATTATGCAGCCAGAACCACAATACAGTCTGGAATAGTGGTTTTGCCAATACAAATGGCCATAAGGATAATATTACTGAGATATTTATTATTGTCTATGTTTCCAGCCCACTAAGTAATCCTCAAATTAAACTGAATCACTTTTACAAAAAACTCTGCACATACAGAGCACAGTAAAGAACCTTATCGGAAAGAACCTTATCACCAAAAAATACCAGGAGCAAATATAGTTCTGAGGTTGGAGCAGATCCAGTGGGTGACAGAGATGTTAGCAGTTCAACCCTCAAATCAATAGAACCTGTAAGACAAACCAACAGAAAGACCAACATCCAATTTTGTTTGTTTTTTTCTTTGTGAGGCTGATGCATGCGGTTTATTTTTTTCAGTTTCTTGGATGCTGGAAATGTTTTAAAATATGTTTCCTCAGCTTAGCATGAGTTTTATATGAATTTGTTAAGACTTTAAATTCTATGGGAGGATGTTTGGTTTGATCAGTGACCGTGGAAACACAGAAAATTACTTTCTTCCTGACACAGCAACTTCTATTGTTTTTTTTTTTTTCTTAAGTTCTTTTTAGGACAATGGTGGAATTTTTTTTTTTTTAATAGCAGCTGGACAGGAAGAAGGGCAGAGAGTGAAAGAGAAGACCTGCAGAAAATGAAATAGTGATAGATGTAGCCTGTGTGTACAGTCATGTGAGTCAACAACTTCTAATCAAATTTCTACCATCACCTTCAGTCTAGACTGAAAAAAAAGAGAAAATACCCAACAATTAAATTTTGACAAAGAAAGTCCAAAATCCAGTACTTTGGTGCAATGAGCTTGGCTGATTTTATGAACTATATTAAAAGTTATAAATGTTGTGTTTCCCTATTAAAATCAATCTATCTACAGATAGCAATGGACCGAGAAGAAAACGCAACACAACAATCCACTGGTGGTTCGGCAAACCTGTGTGTACTTTACACAAAACTGAGTGAAAATAGAGAGATTTACTGAAAAGTAAATGTTTGCATGCTTTTCTAAACTTAGGGGGAAGAACTGGACATCTGAATGTGAGGTTTCCTAAACTGAATGAAAAACAAATTTTTTTTATATATATATATCAATCACGGGCAATCAGTGAGTTCTAATTCCGCAACATATTTTCTGTCACTTATTTGCAAAAAATGTTCCATTGGTTTATAGTCTTCTGAAGGTTTCATTTCTTGTGAACGTTTATGCAGCACACTTTCACCTTCCACTCAATTTTCCATAGATATAGGTGCTACTTGTTAATATATATACTTTTTTATTACGAGGTTGTTGTTTTTTTCATAAATCACACATATCCTATTCCCTTCACAATAATGAATTGCAAATCCACTAGTTTGTACACTGTGTTCCAAATTATTATGCAAGTGATATTTTCTCAGATTTTCTTAAATGGTCAATGCAAATGATGGTCAATATAATTTTCAAGTCATGAACTATTACAGTATAAATCAAATTTTACTCAACTAAACTCCTCATGAGAACAGGATTTCTTTCAAAAATAAAAAAACTCAAAATGCAATGTTCCACATTATTATGCACAGCAAATTTTCTAAACATTTTATAGATTATAAAGAACTGCAAACAGTCATTCTTTGAATGTGCAGCACCAAGTGGTCACATGTACTGAAATCAAAAGCTATTTCAATCAAAAACATCTTAACAGACGTAGTGACATGTTAACATAGGATCCCTTCTTTGATATCACCTACACAATTCTTGCATCCATTGAACTTGTGAGTTTGTGGAAAGTTTCTGCTTGAATTTCTCTGCAGGATGTCAGAAAACCTTCCCAGAGCTGCTGTTTTGATATGAACCTCATTCCACCCTCAGATCTTCTGCATGAGGACCCAAAGGTTCTCAATAGGGTCAGAGGTCAGAGGAGGATGGTGACCACACCATGAGTTTCTGCCCTTTATGCCCATAGCAGCCAATGACACAGCTTACAGCTTTCATTGTCATGCATGAAGATGATTTTGCTACTGAAGGTAAGGCTCTTCTTTTTGAACCATGAAAGAAAGTGATCAGTCAGAAAGTCCATATACTTTGCTGAGGTCATTTTCACACCT
>CAEFZX010020037.1:0-22582 GCA_903066825.1 Alfaro cultratus | reverse complement strand
TTTGATTTTAATATCAAAATCTACTGAACAGTCCAAACTTGTGATTGGTGAGAAGGCTAACCTTTCACTGGGTAAGAATGTTTATGTTTCCATCCATCCATCCATCCATCCATCCATCCATCCATTTTCTTTAAACCCTTGTCCCTGATGGGGTCAGGAGGTGCTGGTGCCTCTCCAGCTGTGTTCCGGGCGAGAGGTGGGGTCACCTTGGACAGGTCGCCAGTCTGTCGCAGGGCAACACAGAGACAGACAGGACAAACCACCATGCACACACACAGTCACACCTAGGGACAATTTAGAGAGACCAATTAACCTGACAGTCATGTTTTTGGACTGTGGGAGGAAGCCGGAGAACCCGGAGAGAACCCACACATGCACAGGGAGAACATGCAAACTCCATACAGAAAGACCCCGGGCCGGAAATCGAACCCAGAACCTTCTTGCTGCAAGGCAACGGTGCTACCAACTGCGCCACTGTGCAGCCTTTATGTTTACATATTTTAAATAAATCAATTTTTTGTTGTCAGATTCTGAATTAAGTAGAGTTCATCTGAATGGCCGAGACAGGCCACAATGGACACTAACCCACCATGTTTATCTCATTTTAAACTGCCACACGCTCCCTTTGTATTGCTGATGTCCATTAACATGCTTTACATGTTCAACTTTTTTTTCAACTTTATTTATAAAGCACTTCATACACCAAGAGGACCGAAGTGCTGTAACACAATCATAAAATACAATACAATATAGATAAGTTGTATTGTAACAGCCAATAAAGCTCATACATCCTGTTGTGTGTGAGGTTGTTTACTACCAACCAAAGTACAATATGGATTTTATTCAAGACTTTTTTGATCTGATAATCTTGCAAACTGTGATGGTTTTTAAATATGTGCTGCTCTGCTAAGTCTTTGGCTTCTGAGTTTTTAAGGCTTTTAGTTTCTTACAATCAGTCTGTTTGTGGATCGACCCATCTGCTCAGATAGACTCTGGACCTTGTTGTTTCATGCTGGGACATTTCTCAGACTGCTACCTTAGATCATTTTCCCAGCTTGATTGAATTTACAGCTCTCAGCAGTTGGTGAACCACTGTTAGCAGGTCGCTTCCTCGCCTCTGTTACTGCTCAGCAGTTTATTGCCGCTATAAGGATTTGCAGTTTTCTCCTGTAATCAGTCTAAAGGCTCCTTTTGTCCTACTGACTTAACATCATCTGTGTTCAAAACTGGTTGTGAGATTCTGGACTTTGTTGCTCCTATTAAATATAAGAAGTCCAAACCTAAGGTTGAACCTTGGCTACACAATGCTACCACATTTGAAATCATGCTACAATGCAGCAAGGCTGAAAGACAGTCAAGATTTAACACAATTAGCTCTGTTTTAAAGTTGCTCACATCTGCTTTCACTAATGTCTCTGCTGTCTGTGCTGGTTCTGCTGTACAGTTTGAACATGCAGTGTTTTTCTCCTATTTGACCAAAATTGTGCAACACATGAGAAGTACTATTTTTTCTTCTCCATCTTCACTGTGTTGATTCACTTTGGTGAATTTCGTACTGTCGGGAAACATCTATGTCACAGAAATTAAGATGTTTTCAATAATATATACACAATCAACTATTGCAAATGTCCTAGAAAGGCAGCAGCAGTCCCTAAAGCAACCTGTTGAGAGAAACATTCAGATATGTTCAGGGCCATGTTGGCTGTACTTGGTGTGTCGCGGCCTTCTATGCTCCAAAAACCAACTGTAACTGTATTATCAGAGAGCTGCTGGAGACTGCATAAAAGTGGAGATACAGTGACATCCAGAGGCTAAATAGTGTAACAACAGCCAATAAAGCGACTTTCTTCATTGTGAATGTTCACTTTTATGTTAATGACATTCTATGCTAAGATTCAATATTTTCTCAGTTTGCAAAGTATAACAATATGTAAATGTTTCTCCAAAAACACCAACAATATTGTTGCTATTAAACATTTAATAATAAACATTTAAAAGAAGATGTGTCTTTTTCACAAAACATTTTTAATGGATCCCTTTATGACCTCTTGCTGAAAAATACATTTTCTTGAGACGGAAATTTGCTCCGGGAAAATTACTACTTCAAAAAAAGAGAAAAGGTTAATATCATGGTGGTTGTGTCCTAGATGAAGACGCTTCACAAGAACTCCTGGAAGAAGGAAAGTAATTAGAAGAAATGTCCGAATGATTTAATTATTTTGTTATTCAAATAAGTAAAATGTAAGCTTGTGGAAAACCATGATTCAGTTTGTTGAAACTATTGATGCTTTCTTGAAAAATCGGTCAGTAAAATGACAGCAGAACTGGTTTAATGGGACAACAGGAGCTAACCCAGAGCATTGTTTAGAAGGACAAAAACTGGAAGATTTTTATCTTATCCAGATTATTTCCACCTAAAGTTAAAGCTATTACAACTTTAGGTTGCCATATTGTGACTGCTGCGAATGTATTATGACTGGCAGTTACAATCAATCTGGAGCAGCTCTAGATAAACCAGTCTAATGGTAAAATAGCACTAAGATTTTGAATCACTAAAGCGTGGATGTAAAACGTCAACATGCCCAGATTACAATGTCTGGTTTTTGTGTCATTAAAAAGGAGAATTTGATAAATCATTTAGAAATCTTCTTCCTTTAACCTCGTCAATTCATGTATTATCCATGTGTCTGAACTGTGCAGGGTTGAAACATTCACATTGGATAAAATCTCCCAGCACTGGTCAGATGGAACTAAACCAAAAACTTTCACTATACTTCCAACACGTACGTCTGACACAACAACACAGAACACACAATAACCCATTCAATGAAATGCATACATGCTAATGGATGGATCACTCTGGGATTACTTTTCTTCTGACAGAACAAGAGGTGGATGGAACCATGAACAGTTCTGAATATTACTTTTGATTTTGGTTTCTGCCAGAAAGCTCAAAATGAAGACGGATTTTATGTTTCAGCTTTGCTGAGTCGAAGCGTACACCCATGTCAATATAAGAATGCTTGAACTTCATTATACGTTCAGACTGGAACTTGATAACATGAGCAATTTGATGGAGGACAAAGTTTTCTTCCTCTCTTCCATGGCAGCTTCACACAGATTCTGTCAGAGTATCAGTAGAATCATTCAAGGTTTCCCCCTGGTGGAGCCCAGGACACACAACACTTCAGATTCAGGAGCCGCTCACCGAGGGAAGTTTTGTTTTTTTTATTTAAAGAAAGACATCTCTACATATTTTAATGCTTTTTTGATAAAATAATAATAATAACTCCCATACCCCAATCTAAAATGAATGTTCTTAAACAAAGATGATGAACTCTTACCTAGTTTGAATTAAAGACTAGAAACTTTTGGGGGTTTTTGCTCAGTAACTGATTAGATTATTTTAGGAAATGTTTGTGATTCTTTTGTGTCTGGATTCATTTATCTAAGGCCATGGACAAGCAGGTAATGCACAAAACTATAAGTGGGTGTCCTGGTGTGGACCTGGATTATCATAAAAAAACAAGCCAAATTTCCAGAAATTGGAGCTGCTCCATTCATAGTGGGATGGAGCAGCTGTTGACTAAATCCATGGCCAGCAGTTTGCTATTTTGGGGCACTGAATAAAGTTTTGTTACCTTGACCTTTATGTTTCATTAACACATCTGGTGTTTAGGAACAGTAGGCCCCTGGCCCCCAAAGCAGAACCTTTTAGAGCGACACCTTTCCACTTCCCACAGTTGGAATCTCAGACTGCGCCAAGTTTCAGGTTTCAAGTTAAATCCTAGTAAAAAGCATTGATAGTAGCTGTAGGATTACCTTATCTCATTAAACTGGGACTGGAGCTCAACGGAGATAAAAAAAAATCAGTCCAGAACTCAAGATAATATCAACAACATTTCTTTTTGCATTTCAAGAATGTGCTCTTGTAATGAATTATAAGCATATATTTTTAATTTTGGAAGTTTCTGCAAGTCATTTCTTTCTGTGACCTTCCCAAAATGTCAGTTAAGTGCAAACAAAGCAGCAAAAACATCATTGTGTTTAATTGATCTGTACATAAATCTTTAACTCGTAACGGTTTGTAAACAAATGTGTGTTTTTGTTCCCTGCATTACAGCATTTCAGAAATGCAGTGACAGTGCATTTCTGAAAAGGTCTACATTATATATGATATAATTCAATCTATTCTTAACTGGTTTTCTTGTTTAACTTTGCCTCTAGTAAGTCATTTATGCTGTAGGGAAATCTGTAACATTTCTTTTAAAAAAAAATCACAAAAAAGTACAAATTTGAGTGAAGTGTCAAATATGATACAACATATGTTTTAATAAGACTTTCCTAAATTCAGCTTTCATTGGTTAGTTTATACTGAGACATTACATACTGTCTTTTCCTCCCAGTTTGTAAACCTGCATCATACATGTGTGCCACCTTCTTCAGACCGGTGGAAAAACAAGCTCTGGATCATTTGTCTCGTAGGCTCGCCGTTTTCACATCCATGTAAACTTGTCAGGCTTTCTGCCAACATTTCTCTTTCTGTCAGGAGCTGTGAGATCAAGGCTTGAGTCTCAGCTGGGCACTCAGCAGGAGCTGGCAGAGCATTACACAAATATAAAAAAAAAACAAAAACAGAAGTAGTCCAGAACAGCTCCTCTGGTTAATTGGATGCAGTCCTGCCAGCTCTGTCTCAGCCTTGACACGGTCAGAGCAGCATCGGAGACCACAAGACTCGACCGTGCATCCTACAATTCGTCTTCCTATTTATCCTCCACTGTGTTGATTCAGCTCTTTAAAAAGCTGGGTCTCAGTGAAAGTGTGATGTTCTCTCCAAACACCAGGTGGCAGTGTTTCCTCACCATCAACTAGAGCTGCTGCCCTGCTGCTCTGTGGAAGCTGAAAGGAAAAGAAAAGCTTTAAGGTCAAAAACAGAACAAGCTAAATAGGAGCTAAACCAGGCGAATATTTGAAGATAAAACTGATTTTTGGTACTAACTTTACAAAGAGTAGTAGAGGTAAAGAGTTGTTACCTGTTAGATCTCTGAAGCGCTTCTTAGCCTGGGCTCGCTCCTCAGAGTCAAAGTACCAAACTGTGATGGCATACCTGAAACCAATACAACAGTGAGTTCAGTGGTTGCATCTTTTTGACAAGTTACAAATATAAAATCTGCAAGAATGGTTCAGTGGAGCCCCGCCTGTTTGTGGCTACGTTTCTCAGAATTTTTTTTTTTATTATTGTACATAGTGCAATGCTACTTGAAACATTATTTCCTGGCATTTGCAAAGCTGACAATCCAGGCACAACATTCATTTTCTGCTGACATCCAAGATCGGAGATAAGGCAGAGCATGGATATTAGCTTTTGTGTATTTGCCAAGATGCTTTCCACTGTGTGTATTTATGCATATTAAGGTATATTTGGTGTTTGATCTATAGAAATAGGCATTTTAGAGACAGTCTCTAAAATGATTAGTGGATCCCATCTATTCAAGATGTAAGATTTTTTTAAATAAATAATTTGTTGCTATGTCCGACCTATGAGCTTTTTTCCTGAGGTTTACCTGGTGGAATAGGAGGGTTGCACCTCGTGTGGGTTCCTGCGGTCAGACCAGAAGATGAGGAGCCTGTCAAAAAGCGGCTTGATGTCAGCCACGTATGGTTTTCCTTCTGGAAAGATCCTGAGGACACCACCATGCTCCTGTCAGCACAAACACGTCGAACTATTAAGTAACAGTCACTGAAGGGAGGTGATTTTAATTTTAAAATTGGCTCAGCAATTTAAAATGTTATGTTTTCATTTCACCATCATTATGCTGTATTCAAGCCAACATGGCCATAAACAGAGAAGACAGTAGAGCTTGCGGCACCTTTGGGTTCCAGTTCTTGTTCAGGTAGTAGATGCAGGTAAGACGGCGTCCGTCACGGTTTGGGTTGTCCACATGCTTCACGTAGCCTGCTCCATTTCCTGGGTAGCATGCCACCATAGCCTAAAGACAAACAGATTCACATAAATAGGAAGCATCGAGTTATCCAAGAGAATACATCATCAAAGTTGATTCTGGATAGCAAAACGTGTTAAATGTCTCAAACTAAAAAATATTGATGGAAATAATGAGGAAGAGGATTCACAGTGAGTACTTCACACCATCAGCACCAACTCAGAAGCTGATGAATATCAGCTGCAGCAGATGACAGAAGCTTCCTGTGCAGCCGCCTGCATTCTGGTGCACATCAGGGGTGTGCCATGAAGTTGTGTGCCTACACCCTCAGCAGCACGTACACAAATAGTGCACATGCTTACTCATCTTTGCATGTGTGCGTCTGTGTGTGGGCGTTTCTAGCTGTGTTGTTACGTAGGACTGGCCTAGTTTGGACCGCCAGTCCTTAAGGAAAACAAATCGTAACAAGGGTGAACTTCAGGAGTCAATGGGAGGTAAGGGAAAGTGGGTTAGACTTTGCACTGTAATTATAAGCTGTGTTGAAAACAGCTATTACGGGTCACGTACGCATTAATCTTCCTCAAAGATCCCATTCTAAATCCACCACCTCAGCGCTGTGATACACAATCTACATCTGGCATTTGAGTGAGAATGAGCAGAAGCATATTGTATACATTAGCAGTGAGACATCTCTCACTTTGTTACAACAGATCAACAATTTCATCAACTCCTTCAGCCTGATAAGAACTTCTGGTTGGAACAAAGCTGTAAATATTAGTTTTCTACCAGTGAAATCTTGTTTAAGACAGGATAAGGAGCATTGTTTACCCTGCACGCCCTTCCTGATTGGCCGTGACCTTTACACCTGAGCAGGAAGTGTTTGCTTGGCTAAGACCAGGATATGATTATCAAATATGAGACTGTAAAGGTCAATACAAACTGTGGACTTCCCACCACAGAATATAAAAACAAAGCAAAGTCAATGCCACAAATAGCTGATCCACCAAATAGCTGGATCTATTTATCACTAGTGAAAGCAGTGAAACAACCCCTAACAAACGGTTGGGGATTGTTTCACTATTTCACTAATGAGTTTCAGGGTAAAGGTGCTTGTGTCTCTCAGCATCAAGATGTGGACATGTTGGGTTTAGCAACAGGCAGCAGAAACATGAAAGATGGAGCAATATTCACTCCCAGCCTGCCTGGATACTTTGTGTCCTGCCAGGATTTCTCTTTTGTTTGTGCTTAAAAAAAAAAAATCAAGAGCCATTTCTCCAGCTAGCCATAGTCTCACACATTTGTTTTGACTGTATTTACCCAGAATGCACTGGGCTAGACTCCACTTCCTGCTTTTGGAACAATCTCTGGTCTGCTTGGTTGAAAAGCAACAATGTTCACTTCAACTGAAGTGAACTTTTGGTCTGCATCAGAGTTTGATTCACAATTCCAGAAATAAACCAGACTTTGTACACAAGCAGACCAGAGTTAGACTAAAGCCGACGAAACAGGGCTGGTGTGAACCTCAGTGGAGAAAGATATATTGAAACTTCTGAATTATTCAGTTGCAGGACATTAAGATTATGATACGGATTACAATTAACCTACTGTTTTTCTATATCTCTCCTGTCTTTACTTCTTTCCATGCCTTGCTCTCTCCACTAAAATATAAACCCTGTGAAGACAGACTATCCAACAGGCCAACTAAACTACTGCCCTGCAGAATTTGCATGCATTCAACCTGAAATAGAACAATTTAGTAAATATTTTTTCTAAGCAGTTCTCTGGAAAATCACTGCTGCACACATTGATATTGCAGTGACTTCTTTCCTGTGGAACTCTGTCCTGTTTGTCTTGACGTCAGCTCCTCTCGGCTGCTGATGACGACAAACCCCCAGAACTGATAAAGAGCTGGTGAACTGATCCGGCACCGCAGTCTGGCTGCGGGAAGATCACGCAAGCTTGTTTACTCACTAGCACCAAAGCACGTACGCACACCAGGATGCTGTACTCTCCTTTTTATCATCATCGCCACACAAGCAGAGTGAAAAAAATGTAGAAACACAGAGGAGGGGGAAGTGGAGCCCAGCTGAAGAAAGAGATTCAAAACCAAACGCCTCCAAGTTTAAACGTTATCTTATCTTATTTACAAAGGAAGCCCGGGGTGGTGGTTGGGTTGGGAAGCTCTGAGCAGCAGTTTGGCTGATGTCCAGCCTGTTGATGGTTTAATGACAGAGCTACGTGAGGCGCGTGGAGCTGCAGGCCGTCTGCACAGCTGCCCACATCTTTCCACTGCTTCTGTGCCAATCTCCAACAAACAGACTCTCACTGAGCCGTGACCTTTATGTGAAAATACTGCTGCTGCTTCAGTTTGTGAAGCACAAATAAAAGAGTCGCTCATTCCAAATCGTTCTGTTTGAAAAGGCAGAGCTGTAAGTTCACATTGTGCTCCTGGACAGAGGCGGCCCAAGGCATATGTGAGTTAAGCGGCTGCTTAGGGCCGTTACACCAGCTGGGGTGGTGTGGGAGCTAGATTCTCCCTAAGAGCACCTAGCTAGCATAATAACGCAAATATATATTTTAAATAACATTGAATAAAACAAACTACAATTTACGCATGAAAAAACTATTTCAATGTTATTTTTATAGTTGCTGCACAATTAACAGGTTGATTTGTTCCTGCTGTTGGCTGCTGCCACTGTTGGAGAAATACAAGGCATCAAACTTCTTTACTCTTAAATTTAGTGTTTATCTAAATTTGCTTTCAAATAATTAAAATAATATGACACGCTTAAATACTACTCTGCATTTCAAAATCCAAATATATTCTTCTGTTTGCTACTCATGTAAGGTTAAAATCAACAGCCATGATAACACTGGTACGATGTAATTAATTTACATCATACCAAAAAAATCTATATAAAATGTGTGTTACATACATGGAATAGTTTAGGAATGATAAAGAATCTGAAGTTGACATGTTTTCATTGTGTATGGGGGCCCTAATGAAAATCTGCCTAGGGCCCCAAAAAGGCTTGTGCCGGCCCTGATAGCTGACATTCTAAAAACAAAGCTGTCTGAGTTCTACTGTGTTCTGTTCTACCAAATAGAGCAAAAATCATTTATCATATTAAAATGACAAATTCACATCAAACAGATGAGAAATATGCTGTTTAAGTTTGAGGGGTTTATGGTTTTCCAAAGAAATGTTGATCATCTTTCCAAAGTTTTTTTTTTTCACCAACAGGTACTGTGTGTGTGAGTGTGTGTGTAGGCTTGCTTCCCTTAACACCCCCTCCCAACGTTCCTAACGTACTGTATACTGCTGAAGCTGGGCGGGCATGCTGGGAATGTGTGTGTGTGGGAGTGTGTGTGTGTGCGGGCGTGTGTTTGTGTGTGTTTTGTTTACTGTAAATCTGTGTGAGTGAGCAAGCCTGAATTGGTTCTGAGAAGAAGTGAGGCAGTGAAAATCTGAATGAGTGGCAGATCATGGGAGATATGAAGCCGTGAGCCTCACCAGTGGGAGTGGGTGTTTCATTGTGTTTTATCTAAACTCTGGCTCAGGAAAGTTTTCCAAACAAACTAGTGATCAGTTAGTCTGAAGGATCAGAACATTTATCCCCGCCTGTCTGACGGGGGTCAGGAAGGAGAGCGTTGACCCACTGACCCACTGACACTCTCACACAAGATGCTGTGGAACTGGTGGCTCTCATAATGGCCGTTTTGGACCTCAGCAACACTCTCAGTCTACCATCCACCTGGCGCAGACAGTGATGAGCTACAGAAAGATATCTGATGGCACTACAATTCACTGCAGGATTTCAACCAGAGGTTTGAACGTTTCTGCTTATTTAATGCATCGTTTTTCTGACAGAAAGCTTCCCTGGATTCTGAACGAGTCAGAACTAATGAGGTCTGAAGTGTGTGTTGAAGTCTGCATGTGTATGTAATGAATGGCTGTCGCCAGAAGGGGGCAGCCTAAGAGAAATGTGGAGCATCCTGTTTAATGCTGCTGCTGTAGATGCTGCAGCTCTGCTAAGACAACAAGCAAAAGTCAGAACTAAAGATGTTTAGTTAGTGTAGCTTTTTCAGTGGGTTTTTCTCTCTTATTATCATCCTTTTTTTTGGCATTTTGTCCATTTTCTCCATCCAAACCATTGACTATGGGCAGGTGCTGCTTTTTCTGCCACCCTTCCAGGATTGGTCTGTCTCAGGAAGCTTGTTGGCAGGAGGTCCAACACAAGGTCAATCCAGAGACAGACTCACATCTCATCTGTTCGTCTCTGGGACAAAAATCCTAGTCACAATTTCTTTGTTTCTTTTTGAAACCCTAGTTATTTAAAATTATTACTTTAAATAATCATTTTATTATAAATGATTAAAATGATTATTTGATGAGTCAGTGCAATGTATCCCAGTATTTAATAAACAAACTGGGAGTATTAGGAATGGACCAATATGAAAGCTGGGACCAAGGTCGATATTCAATATTAATATTGCTGTTTCAGCCCGTAACTGATATTTAACATTATGATTTTTCACTATGCTTTTGACACCTTGAAAGAAAAGACCACACCTCTGCTTCAGTTAAACTCCCCCACAGTTCTTTGCTGCATCACTATCACTGTCACATGACCAGTCCAACCAGAACCAAACAGAAACTAAATATGCTTAATTTAGAGGACCGATACCAATATGTTTAAAAAGAAATGACTGATATCAGCGGTTAGTGCCGACATATAGAAACCAAAACCAAAAAGAGTAATCATACATTTTTGTCCTGATCACCTAGAGACAAAAGAAATTCACAAACTTTATATGGATATAGTTGCAGTTTTTTTCTTTCATTACATTTTTTTTTTTTTGCTCTAGTGGCCTTTATTTGATAGTTAATTGACAGGAATGTGGGTAATGAGAGAGGGGGAAGACATGCGGCAAAGGTCACCAGGCCGGGAATCGAACCTGCGACAACCACGTCAAGGACTGAGGCCTCCATATGAGGTTTGTGCTTAACCCCTGCGCCACCACAGCACACCCACATTTCTTTTATATTAATAGAAGCAAAACAAGAACGAATCAGATCGGCAGTAGAAAAACAACTAATGAAGAAAAATCCCTTATGCTTTCAGGTAAATCCATCCTTATCATGTAAATAAATTATCTCGTTGTATTTTACTTCATCTAAACAATATCTTTTTAGAATGTTGTTTTTGTTTTTTTTTTTGTCCTTGTCCTGTAAATCGCCTGGTTGGTGATTTCAATCTGCGTCCTATAATTTATTAATTGTGCAGCTGCATGTTGTCCTGCGATTATCTTATGCATATATAAAAAAATATCAAGTGGAAAAGAGAAAAGTAATGAACATCTATAAAATGAATAGATGTTCTCAGGAGGCTGCATCTGTAATTTAGGGCAAGTATAAAATAAAGAAGAAGGTTTGAGAATTGAAGCAAGTAGAAGAGAACATAGAAACACAGGTTCTAAAATCTAAGTCTGATTGCCTTTGTTTTCTAAAACGTTCAAAGCATTTATGGCAGCTGTGGTGCGGCCAACACAACGGAACTGCAGCTGATGTCAGTGATTTTAAAGTTTCTAAGGAGGGGCGTCCTAACCTTAGACCTTTCCCGGATCGCCTTGTCTCCCAGGCGGCTGCCGCACACGGCGATGAGCCGATCGATCAGATGGAGCAGGAAGTTGATCGCCTCGCAGCCGCGCTCCGAGCCGCTCACCCAGGCGATCTGATCCCCGCGGATGCTCTTGCGGCTGACGCCCGGGATAGAGCCGGCCAGCCGGCCGTCTTGGAGCTGTCCGGAGCGGTGCATCTCCACCACCTGGTCCAACACGGCGCTTCCGGCCAGATCCCCGAGGAGACCGTCCACGTAGCAGAAGCCGTGGGACAGCAGAGCCGGGATGAGCCGCTCCAGAGCCAGGCGCTCCAAGTCCGTGTACGACACGTTCTCAATAAAGGGCATTTTGACGGGCGGACTTGAACTGAGGTAGAGCGTTTTAAAAAAGTTCAGCTAAATTTCACAGAGAGAGAGAGAGAGAGAGAGAGAGAGAGAGAGAGAGAGAGAGAGAGAGAGAGAGAAGTCGCGTGTGCGGACAGCTGTCAGAGACTCAGCTGAGACTGAGTGGAAGCGCAGATGTTCCCTGTTGACCTGCTGTCAGAAAACGTCTCACAGCTCAGGGAACCTCAGGGCCGTTATAAACACTGAACGTCGCAGAGGCAGCCACTTTGCCAACATACTGCTTCCGGTAAGCACTTCAAAATAAAATGTCAACTTTAACTCTCAAAACATTGCGTACCTCTTCTACCATACACTCTTCTATGCATGTAATGTACTAATCAATATACTGGAAACAATGGAATAGCATCAAAATATTAATTTGTTTGTTTCACAGTAGAGTAATTACATTCCAACAGCAGATAAGCAACTAGAAAAAAAAAGAAATGCTGATAAAAAAACATTCAAAGATAAATCAGATGTTCTGATATACAGAGGGTTTCCTGCCTCTGTATATCAGAGGCAGGAAACTGATACACAGTTTCTTCCGTCTTCTTTTAAATCAGAGAAAAATTTAATTAATAAAAAAATGAAAGAAAGAAATAGTTCAGCAATCTTCAGAATCCAGCTTTTGCAACAAGTAGATGAAGATAGAAGAGGCAGGGCTCTTAGGTCTAATCTAAATGATGTTAGCTGTTAGCCTCTCACTGTAAACATTTCAAAATAAAAAAAATTATATTTAGTTTTTTTCTATATACTGTACAGTGTTTTAACAGAAAAAAGGGAGACAAGGTTGAATTAGTGAGACATCATGGTGGAAGAAGCTGCCTCTCTGCTGGATGCTTTTTGCAAACAAACTCTGAGGTCTAAAGAGTTCATGTCCAGGATGTGTGGGGTCTGCAGATATGTTGGCTGCCCTTTTCTTGACCACAGAACTATACAAATCCTGTATTGAGGAAAGCTCAGGCCTTGAACTCATCCTGTTCTGCAGATGAGCCAACAGTAAAGGAGGAACACATTTCAGCTTTCACCCACCAATCCTACTGTTTGTATCAGTGTTTGAGCTGTTTTTATTACATGACAACTATTCATCATAAAACTAAACCAACATATCTCAACAGTGACACTAGGGCTTTATTTTGAAAAGCAGGTTCTACATGTTCCGCTGTTGTTCTCGCTGCTTCACACAGACTGTGTGCTGGATGTGAGAGAGGTGTGGGACGTGCTGAATGTGATGTTCGCTATGAGTAGAACGGGAGCTGAGGGGGGGGGGGGGTCACTGTCTTCAATGACACCATGTGACGTCACACTTCTTATTAAAAGTATGTTTTGGGTAAAGTAATCGGGATTCGGGAGCCCTTAATGTAAAACCAGACGCGCAGCATTTCAGAGGTTCTGGGTTCTCCTCCCGTCAGCAGAGGAGCTGAACATATTATACTGTTCTACTGTTAAAAGATAAATGTTAAATGTTCAGGGTTAAAAGACAATACGAGCTGTTTTCGACGTGCTCGCGCACTGGGCGAACCCGGCGCCATTGAGAACAACGTGGAGCTTCATGTAGCTCTCGCGACTTCACGAGCTCAGTTCCTCCTGTTAGCAGTGGACGTGATCTCCGCCACGCGCAGGGAAACTAACTGTTGCTGCAGCTGAACAATATAGCAGACTTAGGACATGATGGGCGTAATAAACTTCTAACAGCACTCTGAACTAAATAATCAGTTATTAATCAATCGTTCATACTGAGCATGCATACTCAGTTTGCTACCTGAGGAAAAATTCCCTCTATTGTGTATCTTTGTATGTGTGATTGATCACCATCATTCATTTGGTCTACCTTATAGTTTTCTGAACTAGCTAATTATTAATAGGGTCTGTGTGTCATTCATGACTGAACTAAAATAAATCATTTTCTTCCATTGTCTAAAAATGCAAGAAAATGTTTTATATTTTCAATCAATAAACAAATAAATGTTTCAGATTTGACTAAAAGCCATCTTACAAGACAAAACTTTAAACATGATGCAAACCAAAAGTAGGTAAAACAAGTATAACTTTAATCATTTCAGATATATAGAATGGTATTACAATGACTTCATCAAAACATCTCCTTAAGTCAAATTATCTGACTACAAAACTTTACAAATATGTATACAAGAATATATACATTCAAGAAAAGTACATATTTTAGCAGGAGAAAGTGTTAGCAGTGGCAGTGGGAGTTTATGTTGCTAATAAATACAACCAAAATATAAAAAGGATATCCAATATTTTGTTATAAGGACAAATTAGCTTAGACTTAATTAGATTAGGCCTTATTTTGACTGATTTTCTTTCCCACTGAACCTTCCTTTGGACAGTCCAATAAATCCTTCCTGATGTGTTGATCAAGTGCCAAGCTGGAGGAACAGATTGTTACGGTCCACTGAGATGGCATATAAGGAGCTGCACTGGACTGAGAATAGACCCCAAATTCTCACAAACTTTGGCTCTCAGAAAACAAATTCTGGTCCAATTTTGCAATTTAACCACAAAAACATCCTCTGACACCTGAAAACAGAACAATTAAAATGGGATGGAAAAATAATGCTGCTCACAATGATGCCTGAGGATTGGTTGGAGCATTTCAGAGATTAAACAAATACAAAACCACAGTTAAATCTCTGGAATGAACAATACAGGAAAACTGAAAAACAACCTAAACCTTGAATTGTTTAATCCTCCTGCGGTCTTGCCGTGATAGACAACGGGGAAGCGCACAAAGGGTCACTGCAACCCCACCGGACCGCGTACAGGGTCAAAAGCTTGAGGGGTTCAATGGACCACAGGAGGGTAAACATTTTTTTACATGTCAAAATAGAAAGTTTCTATTAAAACGCATATCTTGAGTTACAGGAAATTCAAAGAGATGTTTTTGTTCTTGACAATCAGATTTTCAGAATCATTTCATTACAACACATTTCCTAGCTCTACCGTCTGTAAAGGAATTTGTCTGCTTTTTACAGTTTATAACTCATCTAGGAAGAGCTTGACTCTAGAGCTACAATTCCTCAAAGTTGTGATTAGTGGAATTAATTTTACAGATATTTGTTGTATGTTTATAGATTTGAAATTAAGAACCAGAAAAGTCATGATGGGTAGAAAAATGTTAAAACTTTTGCAGATTGTTTCTTTATAACTGAACTATAATTTTGAGATGCAGAGTATGGCAACAATCTACTCTATTAGTTCCAAAAAAAATAAAATTATAGAATAAAAAAATACCCAGATCTAAAGATAAAATATAACTAAACATAATGAGTATAAAAGAAAAGTCAGAAGATAAAAAAAAAATTCTACATTAAGGATTGTGTGCCATAAAGAGAACTACAGCATGTTTCATAGTGATAAAACTGCTTGCTGTTAACTAGCTGTAACAGAGCTAACAGGCTCTCCCTGTAGAGGCTTTATGCTGCATATGGTTTAATTGTCCAGATCAGGTTGGAGGAATGCTGAGCTTCGTCACAGGAGATGGAAAGCTCCAGATCTAAAGATCTCATCCTGCTCAGCCAGTCAAACAACTACATGAGTTAATTCAACTAGAGGATAGCAAAAACAAAGTACAGTCCAACAAACTACACATCACTCCAACAGTAAAGTGCACTTGAGTCAAGGTGAAAAAGCAAACATCAGCTGAAACAAAGCACTTCTCCTCCAAGTAAAACACTGCTTATAATGTCCGCTCTCACAGCGGTTGGATGTTGTCTTACATGGCCTCCAGCACAGCGTCCCCAGCTTCCACTTTTGATCTGGATTCCATGAGGAGAGAAGTTCTGTGACAGTCAGACTTCAAACAGGGACGTGTATCCAAGCACAGAAAAACGGAGGGTTGTTGGAGGATGGACGACGGGCTGGACTAGTGGAACGCCAGAGTAGACGGCTTACTGGACAACCTCAAAGTAGTGGAGGATGGCCATTATGTGCTGCGGCATGAAGACGTAGCCAGTGTAGATGGCCATGGCAGCCACAGAGATCAGCAGAGAGTCTGACAGCCAGAGATTAAGGAAGAACTTCCTAGTGGGAAAAGACTCTTTCTGCTGCGAGGGATTAGTTATTAGCAGCATCGCATCATGAAATAATAATTACACTGCATGGAGATTCCTTGTAGAGACAAAAGTTAAGGTGAGGGTTAATGATCTACAAACAGTAGCGGTAGATGATGAAACAGCTTGTTTTGATCCACTGGTTCTTTTCTGCTTCAAAAACCGATCTGATGCGACGCTGGAAAAGACTATTGTTGTGTTGAAGCTGTGTTGAACAGACTAAAAAGAGGAAATACGTTTGTTGAGTTCATTTGTCTATTTATCCAGTAATTTTGGAATTAAACCGTTGCTTATTCTGTAAATATGGTATTCGATTAAAACCCAGTTAATTTTGCGTAATTCGACGCTGCGATTAACTTGATAAAACATTTTTAATAAGTCCCATCCCTAGTCTTCATGAAGAAATGTTTTTTGTTTTTTAATATGAATGAAGGTTTCAAACTCGGCAAAAAAAAAAAAAAAAAAAAAAACTCAAGAAATGTTTATTAGTTGCAACAAGGCTTATTGAACTTAATATTTGATTTGTTGGAAAGGCTGTTTTAAATTGTGACACATTTGTGGAGAATACTGACTTTTAGATTGAACAGCAGACTATTATGTGGGCAGTGCTAATTACAGTTACTAAATGACAATAATGCAAGTATCTTTATGGGGAAAAAAAAATACTTTTAAGAGTAATTTTTCTACACTGTGCTATTAACTTTTAATTGAGCAATCTAACAGTAACAATACTCTTCCCTGAGTAAAATTTCTGTATCTCGTGTGAGTAATTTCACTGAAATAACAACAAGCATGTTTTAACCAAAAATGCACCAGTCGGTTTATGTTAGAGTGAGAACTCTTGTTTATGTACAAACTCTGGCGCTCAAATGTTATTTTCCATCTGCTGAGTCTGTCAGGCCTTTTGGAGAACAATAAGATACAAATTCCTTGTAGGCTCTCTAATCAAATTTAATGACGTGCCCAATTAGGCTGCCTTCAGTTCAGTACTAACTTTAATAATCTGGCTTAGAGTCACTTGTTTCTCAAGACAATCTTAAACTTATGTTTCTGAAACTGGATTACTGAGATTGGGGTCCAGAATAACCATAAATGCTTTAATTAATTCAGTGTTTCTCAACCTTTTGTGGGCCAGCGCCCCCCTATCCATTATCCAGGTCCCTTACCGCCCCCCCTTCAAATGAGATGAGCTACTAGTACTACTACTACTACTGTTGATATTATTACTAGTGTTGTTTATGAATTTATCATTAAAAAATAATTTATTTAAGTACATCAATGAATGACAAAGACATTTATTAGTTTCTTAGGAAGCACAAATGGCACGAGAATAAAAGTTATGTACAGCTGCTTCAAAAATGTAAAATAAAAAGCAGCCGACATTGAACATAAATTAGAAATGCCTAACTTCAGCCAATCAGAATGGCTAAAAATTTCAGAGTTTAATTAACTATGACAAACAGGAACCAATCAGAAACAGCCAGCAATCTACCATTCATGTATTAATTAAATAACAGGCAATCAGAAAAGCCAAACAATGAACAGAATAATTGTTCCAACATAAAAAAAAAATAGGCCACTTAAGAACAGAGAACAAAGCAGGATTTTTAGGCTGATTTTCAAAGGAAATTCATTTGAAAACCTAATGGGAACCCTGCACCTGGTCTTTTCCTCCGCACCGTAGAGGGTTAAAAAAAAGAAGAAAGAAACGATGCGCAAAACTCTGAAACAGGAGAACCGGGACGTAGAACGAAGCAACGAACTTGATGTGACTCAGGATCAGAGAATCCAGCGGTGAACAGTGAAAAATCAATCTGAGTGGCAAATCAGGTGAAACACATGACGATTAAGCGGCGCAGCAGGTAAATGATGAGTGAAGAGTATTGGTGGTGAGCGTCAATACAAACGATAAAATAAAACTAGCAACAGGAAAGAAACAAAAGGGGACATAACAATAAACCAAGAGAGGATAATACTAATCAAAGAAAACTAAATGGAAACGAATGAAGAACAAAATCCAAGAATTAACTAAGAAACTAAAGTAAATAGAGGAATGAACTTGTATGGCAAGACCTTTCGAGCAATAATTAACACAGAGGACTATATGGCAAGAATAAACAGTTATTGTTTTCAGATAAAAAGTAAAATAATATTGTTAAAGTGCCATGAATTTGTTGAGGCCACATCTAGTACTAAGAAATATATCTTACAGACCATAACAGTAATAAGGAGCTTATTGCTTATTTATGTTTTTAATTAGATTTGATATATTTATTTCTTCAATATTATTTTTCATGTCAGTGTTAATGTCATGAGGCTGTTCAGTGACTCAATAACACTTTCAATCTGACTCATTAGGATTTGATTAAGAGCCAGCTTTGGTCTTTGTAATTTCTGTTCAGTAAAACTATGAATCTATAAATCAATAGTCAGGTCTATATAAAGATATAATCCATGTTTCTGTCCTATATTTGTATGGCATTGAAAGGATCTGGAATGTTTGTTTTTCCAATGAAAGCACTGGTTTGATAAAATTCCAGTAAATGCCATGTGGGAGAAATTTTATGAATGATACTCTGATGTCCCATTCTCCTGAAGGCAGCACAGAGCTGCACCACCAGAAACTGACAGAAACACTGAAGAGAAGAAGAGTTATGATTATATAGTTGCAGTTCTATCCATGTTTTAATGTTTCAGAGCAGAGTCTTTTTGCAAAGAGATCAAAGTTTAAACTGGCATTGTTGTACATCTTTTATCTGGTAATTTTGTTAAAGACTTAACACCTAAAATGGCACAGAACAAGAATATTTTTTTTCCACTCTGATTGGCTACTGTTAGGCCTATTGATTTTAAGTTGAATGTCCATTGCATTTTTCGTAGATGCCTGTAAAAATAATTTCTATTCACATGGCTTTTTTTGTTCTCTGGGAAATTATATATATTTTTTATGATAAATACAGAAACAACCATAAAAATCAAAACATCAACAATAGTGATAGTAATATTAATAATACAATACTATTCAGTACAAAGTAGCCTATAGATTCTTTGATGGAGGGCAGTGAGGGACCTGGATAATGGATAGGGGGGCACTGGCTCAAAAAAGGTTGAGAAACTCTGGATTAAATAAACCTCGTTCATGTTCCATGATTTGTGTTTTTGCATTGTATTTTATGCATAGATGTATCAAAGATTGTAACTGACGTTAAGACTTTAAAGTTCACAACAACACAAATTCATAGAGCTACAAAGAATAGTTGCAGCGGTCACCTGATGTCGGCCCAGTATTGCACCGACAAGTGCCTTTGATGTAATGCACTTGTCAGGGCGTGCATCTCTGGTTTTATAATATTTCATGGTCTATTTAGTGTTTTAATGAGCGCCTGGATACTGGACGCTTTCAAGGGAAGTCTGAAAGGTTTTTAATCTCAATTAGTTATTTTTCCTTGGTTAAATAAAGAATACATACATGGAAATATTTAACCACTGCAATAATAATTCGCTCACCTTGTATCCTTGATAAATTTTAACCAATTTAAGAGGATCGTTTTTCCACGAGTAATACCACTAAAGAGAGACATTTTTTGAATGATGCTCTAATGTCCCACTTTCATGAAGGAAGCACGGAACTGCGTTACAGCTGAGAGAAACAGAAAACAACTATCAATATAGTTACAATTCCTTGTGGGTTTTAAAGTTTCAGACCACAGTTTTTTGCAAATTGTTAAAAGTTTAAACTGATATTGTTGTGCATCTCTGGTGTAAACTTTACCTTCAAGGAAACGGCCCCCAAAAGAATGTCAGCGCCCCCGTTTTGTAAATATTGCCGCCAGCGACCCCCGTCATTAATCTGTCATGTCCAGTCAAAACGAAGTAGTGACGCAATGACAGATCCATCGGTTAAACCCGAAACCTTCATTCCTCTTCTCTCGTTTTTATTTAAACGGAGCAGGTTAATGAAAAACTGCGTTTGTCACGCAACAGGAAGAGTTTCCACCAGTTTCAACTATAAACAAGCTCTGTATTCAGAGAACTTTCTTACGCTGGTGGAGATTCTCAGGACAGAGTAAGAGCTGGGAATTAAAGTCCTTTTAATTCCCAGGTGAAAACAATAGGAAGAAGTAAACTTACCTTCCTACTTAAATGCATAGAAGAAAATCCTATTAGTCATAAACTCGTGTAGTTTAAATTTATTACTGACTTGACGTGAACATCAAAGACAATTTAGCTCAAGTTGTGTCAAATTATCACTTAGCCTAACGCTAAAGGTTAGCTTCCGCTAGCCACTAGCAGCAAGTTTGTGTCATTGTGACACTGAAAAGGATACTGAACACCGTTCTCTCCCAGGGCTCCAGCATGTACAGCGCTGTCACTAGCAGGTACTGGTAATAAAACCAGGACAGCTGCTTCCAACAGTCTCCAAGCGCCATAGTCCAACTTCAGAATACTTCAACTTAGCTTTAACCAAGCCTGCCTGTTCCCTGTTTCGTCTTCCGGCGTTTTCCAGAGTGACTTCCTGTATTTCGTATGGGGTTTATTTTCAACCAATCACAGCTCGGTTTTCTATTGCGCGAATGTGACGTAATTCAGGACATATACAT
This sequence comes from Alfaro cultratus, assembly GCA_903066825.1. Lineage (NCBI taxonomy): Eukaryota > Metazoa > Chordata > Actinopteri > Cyprinodontiformes > Poeciliidae > Alfaro > Alfaro cultratus. Next base: position 1,958 of record CAEFZX010020037.1, on the reverse strand, counting down.
GAACATGGTTCAGGATTCGCGGGGTGAAAATGTTAATGCCATCTTCTGTTCAACACCATACTGATTACTTAACGGAACAATTATTCATTGGTAACTCTGGTCTGACCCATTTTTAAGTAGAAAAACTAATAAATGTATTAGAGAACTAATAAGAGCTCATATAAGCAAACCAGCTTCTACTTTTTTTGGGACAATATCTTTAATAACATTTGCTGGAAAGATGTTTGGTTATTGCTGAATAAATACTTAATAACTAATAAGATTCAAGAAGTGTCTAAAGATTCTCCATAGTTAATAGTAAAATATTTAAATATCACCCTAATGTAGACCCTCTATGTTCATTTTGTCACAATTCTGAGGAAACCATCACTCATCTTTTCTGGGACTGCTCTTATATTCAAATATTTTGGAAAGATATGTTTTTACTCCTAAAAAGAAAATTGGAAATAGATGTGCCGTTTAACTATAAAACTATATTATGTAGCTTTTTCTGTTTAAACACTCCAAAAAATAAAGTCTTTGTTATAAACTTAATATTAATTTTAGCTAAATTTAATATCCTCAGCTGCAAATTTCTTACGTTGAAACCCAAATTGAATGCTTTTGTGCCTATGTTTTTTCATATTTGTATTCTCTGAAGTACTGTACCAATACTAAAGCTTTAAAGGCTACTTCAATTTGTAAAGAATTTCTCATGTAATCTGCCCTAATTTGCTGTATTTAACATTTTCCTGTTTGTAGCCTTTTCCTATTTTTTACCTTTTCTTGTTTGTAATTTTTGCTCTTTTACCTCCCTTAAGCCTCACAGTTCTTTTAGTTACAGTTTATGTAACTTGTTGTACATATTATTGTAAATTTAAAAAAGAAAAACAAAATCTTACATTCTTACAACAAACATGACTATAGGTCAAGGTTAAATATAAGAAAAAAATTTCATTATCTGAGAAGTACGTGAATAAAATGCTATGTACAAAAAAAGGTTAAGGATTTGCAAATAATACCACTACTACCACTAGTAGCAATGGTACTAGTATTATATTACTAGTGTGCTTATGATAATTATGATATACTACTAATATTTATTAGTATAATAACCCTATGCCACATGTGTTTTTTATGAAGAGACAAAAACTAAGGGAAAACATTAAAGTTGACTGAAATAAGAGCAAAGAATGCAACCTAGAGAGTAGAAGAATATTCCATCAGTGAGGAAAAGTGGTCAGTTTGTCCTCCAGCAATACAGAGATAGCACAGAATAACATAATACTCTAACTGTTCTGAACTACTTCAAAATGTAAATGTTTTGGCAACAGGAAAATAAAAATTGTGAAAAATAATGGGACTGATGTTAAGAAAAAAAGATATTCCTTATTTTTAAAACAATTATTCTGTCTTTTGGTGAGAAGGTGGGCTTAATTTTTCCTTTTACTGCAATTGATTGACATTGATTTAAGGTTCAGGAGAATGAAGAACAGGTCCTGGAGTGTTTGATTATACTTTCACTTTTTTTTTTTTTTTTTACATATTTTTTCAATATAGAGCATAATAAACGGTACCGATCAGAGCTGAGCAAAGCTGCCATTAATTACTTGGTTTTTTTTAGTTGTAGCAGCTGCTGCTGTATGGGACCACCTACAGTTGTGGCCAAAAGTTTACATACACTTGTAAAAAACATAATGTCATGGCTGTCTTGAGTTTCCAATAAGTTCTACAAGTCTTATTTTTCTGTGATAGAGTGATCGGAACACATACTTGTTTGTCACAAAAAACATTCATAAAGTTTGGTTCTTTCATAAATTTATTATGGGTCTGCTGAAAATGTGACCAAATCTGCTGGGTCAAAAATATACATACAGCAACATTAGTATTTGGTTACATGTCCCTTGGCCATTTTCACGGCAACTAGGCGCTTTTGGTAGCCATCCACAAGCTCCTGGCAAGCTTCAGGTCGAATGTTT
>CAEFZX010020036.1:0-26779 GCA_903066825.1 Alfaro cultratus | reverse complement strand
TTTATTGAATATGTGAGCAAAAATGATCAGTAATGTGTTTAGTTTACAAACTAAATAATTAATTTTAGAAGTAAATATTTATTATCCAAGGTAAATATCTACCTTTGAATTAAATATTTAGTTTGTAACTTGATATTTATAAATGTGTGAATAACATGGTGAAAATATGACTTGGAAAAATGAACATAAATAAAAATCATTGCTGTTCTTTTTATAATGTAATTAATGATTTTTATGTGGGCAAATTCATGTTTTGATTTTGACATTTAACCTTTTAAGCAGTTAATACATTCTGGTGTTTAGTGATAAATAACTATTTTCTGAAGAACTGTGAGGACAGAGAAGACTGTGATCCAGATGAAGGTCAGTTCCTCCAGGTTGTGGGTCATTTTGTGCTTCAGTTCAGGAAAACAGAACTGAACAGATTCTAGGGGGAAAGTTATTGTGTGATGATTTGGTCTCTGGATAAAAATCTCTGATCACTTCTGGTATTTTGCTGTCATGTTCTGAGGTCCTAAAGATTTATCCTTGTATTCAATAAATCTGACTAATTTTCCCTCACTGACTCTTTTTGTGCTGCTTTAATCCTTTGCATGCAGATGTAGGAGAGATTTACTGATCTTAACAGTTTGGTGTTTCTGCCCGGTTCTGGTGAAGGATTTATGGATCCGGAGTCCTGATCACTGCAGATAAAACTCTGAGGGTCGACCCACTAAATCAGCTGAGCAGAAACCTGTTACAGGTGAAACTGTCTAATTGTGCTGATTGAACACGTTAAAGCAAGAGTTTGTATCTGAGTCATAATGGTTCCTGAATTCAGAGTAAAGCAGAGGGTTGAATGCGCTTCATGTACAGAGTTAGAGAACAAAGAGTGAATAAGGTTCTGCTGACGGGTTGGAGGCGATGAGCAGGTGATCTTCCTAAATCATCTTCTACTTGGCAGGTCTGAGGTTTCCAGCTAAGTTTATCATCTGACACCAAAACATTGATCTCATGGACTCGTTGTAAATCAACACTGTCAATAGTTATTTTGATTGAATTATTTTCTTGTTCATTACAGTTTCTGAATATCATGGATTTAGTTTTAGCTAAATTTATTGATAATTTATTGTTTCCGAACCAATGCTGAAGTTTTTTCATTTCTGTATTGACCACCTGTGAGAGTTGTTGAATGTTTTCTCCAGTACAGAAGATACTGGTATCACCTGCAAATGTAATATACTTGATCAGCTTTCATACTTTGACTATGTCACAGATGCCCCGCCCTTCTTGCCCCTGTGAATTAGCCAGACTGAGCCGCCTGCAGCCAGCTAGTTTCCCAGAGCTCACCTGTTAACGGTCACTCCTTCACTTTATTACAACTTGCACTTGTTACTGAACCGGGTTGGTTTTAGTGACTCAGGCGAGATCCAAGGATGTTATTTTATAAATAGTTTTGGGCTAAAAGCTACCAATAAAACATTTTCTACTTTTTCTTCCTCAGAATCAAACATCATAGCTATTTTACGACCATCAAAGAACTTTGAGGTGACTCATTAATTCAATGTCCACAACATCTTTTAGATTTTCTTATTGCTAAATATTTTACTAGTAAAGCATTTTTGCAAGGGTCAGTACAGCTCAGTAGCAGAAATAATCAAATATGTAAAATGAATCATCTAGTCTATCTTTCCCTAACGCTGATACTGAGAGCTAAGAAGGGAACCTTTGAGAGAGACGGACGGAGGATAGTTTGAACCCCAGAACTGACCTGATGATGAAGAAGGAGTTGCAGGAGGAGGAGGATGAAGGACGAAGGCAGGGATCTCTGTAGGTCTGATGAGCTCTCGTCTCTGCATGGATGATGAGGTCACGCAGGACTTGGTGCTGGCAGGAAGCACCCAAGTCCATCTCAACTTTCTGGTCCGTTGAGATGTAGACGAGCCGACCTCCAGGAAGGAACGCCACAGTTCTTCTTCTTTGCCTTTATCTTCATCTTCATCTTTGGGGTCTGAACCCAGCTGATGAGAGAAGTGCGATTTGAAGCCACATGTTGCGGGGCTGACGGGTTGGTCTCCATGTGCAGGACAGTCTTCGGCTCTGTGGCCCCGGCTCTTGGATGAGGTGGATCTGCAGCAGAGCCAGTCTGTCCGATTACGGACACTGAGCCGTGCAGCTGCTGCTCTGGTGACACAAAATGACTTGTGACATAATTTGACATTTCATTATTTTTGACCTGTTTCACTGCTTCAGCATAAATAATTCTCTTATCAGTGTGAACTTTGAATTTCAGCTGCATAAGTTGCAGTATGACTTCCTCCACGGTTACATTTTACAGGATTATTTCCACACTCACCATCTACCACATCTCTGATTCGCAGTATGTTCATATTTTTGAGAGGTGGTGGAATATAATCTCTTACATTAAAGCTCATGTAACCAATCATCACCTTATCAGGCAGAACTTTATCTTTGAATCCAGTAGTACAGATGAACTGTCCATTTTCTCCCCACTCCTAAAAGCCTGGAATCGTTTGATGCCTGTAATTTCTCCTCCTTTTATTATTTTCTTTAGCTGCTCCAGGTTTTCTCCTACAGGAATCCCTGATATCACTCCTTTTACTCCTCTTTCTTCCCCAACAATCTTTCTTTCCACCACTTCTTTTTTACACACCATTTGTAATTTCAGAGCCTTTTTCTTTTGTTCAGCATTTTTACAAAAGACAATTAGACTTCCATCTCTTACGACGTTGGCCAACTCTACATCCCAGATCTTTAATCCATTTGACAAACTGAGGACTGACTCAATCATATCCTGTCCTGCCTTCAATTTTAATGCACAGTAACTTTGAAATCTTCCATCATTATTCTTTCTTATTTCAGATCTTTCGTCTTTATGCTCCAGAGATCTTTTACCTGCGGTTATTCTCGTTTTTAAACTTCTCTTTCCCTCCTTCTCCTTCCCTATTTTCTACCATAGATCATCCTATATCCATATTTTCATCTTCTGAACCTCTACAACTAGCCAGCCAAAAAACACCTTTAAATTCAACTTATTAATCACCAGATGATGTTTCAGCGTTCCTGTTTTTAAGCTACCCATGTCCTCTCATCAATCCGGTGTCCTGACTATCTGTGCTGCCTTGTCAGATTTTCCTACCGCAGCACGGCTAGATAGCTAAGACTATCAATCGGTGCTACTCATCTGAAACTGCTACCGTCATGTTTACAAACAGAAACTATATCAGGTTGTTAATGTTAAATATATTGGATAACATTATTTGAGTGACTGAAGTGGAAGCTAGGAGTTATTGTTAGCTTAGCATTGGAATAATTTATATCCATGATGAAACCACAAGAAGATCAATTCCTTCATCTGAATATCCTACCTGTTAAAAATATTTTAAATTTGTAAGAATAAAACAGTGTCAGACAGGGAAACAGGTTTTTATTGAATTAAATACAAATACAGAAGTTTTTGCACATTAATTCATTGTATTGATATCTGTTCTGGAGCTGAGCCACAATGTATCCATCAAACTGCACAGGTTAAAGCAAAGATTAAATCCAGTAAAATATAGAACAGTGTAAACTAAAATGTGTGCAGCTATTCCAGAACATATGAAACCAATGACTCTGTAAATTAAATCCTATATTTAAAGAAACAGAATCAAAGTGTAGTGAGATTGACTGTGAACTATTGTCTGAGGTGATTAAATGTTTCCACATTTGTGTGGCTGCAATTGCATTAATATACACTAATATTACACAGCTTCAATCTCACATAACATCACTACCAACATGCTCTATTTAGCACGATTCAATAAAAAAAACGTGCTATTTGTGGGGTGTGTAGACTTAGTGTGTTTTTCTGTTGATTTAGTCCCTGTGTTGAATAGTTTCTGGATGATAAACTACACGTTCATCAAATGCTACAACCGATAGCTAAAGAGATCCGTGGCTTTGGTGGATGATGCAAGTCTGCATTTCACTGGAACTGAAATATGACCAAGTCTGCAGAAAGTCCAGAATCTTCTTTTAAACTTTGCCTTCAATTTTACTTCTTTTTTGTAGCAAATGCCTGAAGAAATGTGGCAAAAAAAAAAATGGGTCAAATTCTCTTAGTGTTGGATTTTTTCCTCCCCAACTCGATGGATGAAATATAAGATTGGATTAGGAAAATCAGCAACATCTCCTGGATTCATTTCAGGATTCTTTTATTTTTACATCCTTTACGTTCTTTCGTTCATGTTGTAACACTTTTCTAATTTGTAATTGTGGTTTCAATTTGCTGAAGTGGTTTGGACCTCAAGGCCACCGTATTAATGGCTGCTGGAGGAAACCTTACAACTTTCTCTTACTGCTCTCCAGTTATTAATAACATTCATTTTCTGTTTTTGTCTTCATAAAAGTGCTAATCTAGGGGCAGAGCGTCTAAAATTAGAGCCGTTTCTCCACCTGATGGCCCGGTAGATTCAGTTTGATTTGGACCAGAACTTCATCATCTGTGGCTCCGAGTCCAACCAACCTGTTCCCCTCCTGGCCTGTGGGGGCGCTGCACCAAGAACCACTGAAGACACTGAGAGCAACTTCCTTCTTCACCAGATGGAAACAAGATGGAGGCTGTTTAGCTAGCACTGCTAACCCTAAACATGACCTCTGCTAACGCTAAAGCGCTACACTGACATGGCATTTAGCAGAAGCTAAAGCTAAAATGCTAACCATAACTCCTTGAAAGACTTGAACGAAATTTTATTAGAAATAATAAATTATTGAAGTGATTGGAAATTGTATTATACATAAATTCTATCCTTTATTTATTGGTTTTTATAATCAATTTGCTTCTTTTTATGGTCAAATAATTAAATTTCCTTTTTGTTTCTGCAACCAGATCGTTTAAATTTAAATGAACATCCAAACATTTTGAGTTTAAAGAAATCAGATGGACTAAATGTCAACGTATGTTTATCATATTTAACTGTCCGTCTTCATAAAACATCCAATCACACATGAACAAATATAAAAACGACAGAAAAAGGTCCATTTTGAATTCAACTCATTATTGCAGTTAAACTGGTACAGATTAACAGATTACAAAGCTCATGGCACAGTCACTGAAAAGAGAAATGAGGCGTGTATGTACAACAAGGAACGAAAAGTTAACAGCTCCGCTAATAGAACCCATGGATCCTGGAACCTGGAGACGAGTATACAACAAAGAAAATATGAAATGAAAAATTCAAACATAACATTAATTAAAATACATTTAGCAGATTGGATCCTAGTGTTTGACCCAGGTCCAAGTCAGAGCAGCTCAATCTGAACGGCAAACACTAAAAACTGCGACTGCAGCCGCTTTGCTCTCCATACGATCCGTTTTTGGGGAAATAGCTGATGAGATTGTTGGCAGGGATCTGCTCCTTTATATTAGCAACGGTCCAATCTTCTCCTAATATCATCATCATATATTAATCTCCAATCAGGTGCTGAGGGTTTTCCATTCACTTGACATTTACGCGCCTTCTTCCAGATAACAAAAGCAGTCATAGTCGACCCACAGCCACCAGGGGGCGCCGAGCTGATTTACACTCTTTGGCTACCAGAGTTCGTGGAAATTTGTCCAAAAATTTGCTCAACCATCCAAAAAATGTTTCCACAGATGTGCTCAATTGGCTTTTACAGTTTAAAAAAATATTCAAACGCTGTGATTTTTGGCAGGAATCTACCAGGATTGTTGGCGAGTCGACTCTGACTGAACCAGAACCAGAACCAGAACCAGAACCAAAGGTTGGCACCGGTAAAAATCAGCCTTCGCTGTCGTGATCGTCGTGTCTCTAGCGTTTCCACGGAAACCGGCTGATGACTATTTACACACATTTCTGCAACTGAAGAGGTGAAGAACAAACGGGAATATTTTAGATGGAAACCGTTAAAGATAAAAACGTAGCAAAAATGAACATAAATGAGTTCTGAACTTTTGATCTCACTACATTTTCAATGTGACACATTTTTTTCAACACACACTGAATTGTACTTTTTCATCTTTTAACAAAAAACAAAAAAAGAAAAACGGTACAACATATTTCTAAAACACAAAATAACAACCGTTTACATGTAAAAATATAACTTTTACATACACAATTTCAAAATAATGGTAAAGTTTGCAATTTTTGTTGCATACAATTTACAAATGTCTGTGTGTCGTTGTTGTGGAACTCCGGTCCTGATATTTTTGTCCCGTGCAGGATGCCGTACTTGCCGTAACGAAGCCGTCAAGGTGAAAATCTCTAACACTGAGGGGCGTCGCCGTTTTCTGTCGGTTCAGTCTGTGACAAAATAACTCCTCCCCAAAAACAAACACTGATAATAGCAATAAAAAACAGAAACGGCACCCTCGTTATATATCGTATATACTTTTGTACATTTATATATAGATCGATTTATTTATTCAAATAGATTCTTTCCAGTTTCCTTGGCTTCCTGTTGGATGTTTGGGGTTTGAACGATGGATGGCGAATTGTGTTCTTTTGTTTCCCTTTCGTTTAGTTTTGATTCTTTTTACAGTTTTTCTATTAGACATGTAAACCAGAACAGACAAAAAGTAATAAGAAACAAAAATCATCCTTTAAAAAAGAAAGAGCAAGAGAAGAAGAGGGGCAAAAAAAAGAAATAGTTTTACAACAAACAACCACACTGAGTACTGAAGACTACATTGGCTTACGGACAAGCCGATCAAATATTGATAAAAAGCCGATAAGCTATAATACAAGAAGAGACGCAGTTGTCCACCGTGGACAGAGGGTTGGGACAGGAACCTGGGTTTGGGGCGATGGAGGACTGGGAGGACTGGGAGGACTGGGACAGGGGCTGGTCTCGCTAAATCGAAGCGTCTACTCCAGAACACGCCGTCTACTTACAGGTCAGCATACAGTACATTAAATACAGTTTATTTTTTTGTTTTATTTTTTATCCAAAAAATACTTTTTTTAACCTTTTTATCTTTTTTTAAATTCCCAGGTCTGGTAAAAAACCTGACTGCATAGAAGCTAACCGCTAACAACAGGTTTCCCTAAGCTTGCATCCTATTAAAGACCAGGAAACGTCTTCCTCCATGATATGGACTCTAAGAAAGGCACGTCGGTTCAACTGTCTGTTCAAATTGCATCTGCTGGGGGGTAAGGCCAGTTCAGTCCAGTAACTGGGATGGATTGGTCAAACTGGGGTGAAAGGAGGCTTCCAGACTGGGAAAAGTCCCAATGGTTTCATGTCAGTTTTGAACTGGTCACATTTACTGGAGAAGGAAAAACCAAAATGTTTTAACCAAACCAGACACAAACCTGGAGTTTCTCTTAAAGTTTCATAAGTTTTTCTTTAACTGATTTGGAAAAAAATTCTTTTGTCAAATTAGATTTTTTTTGCTACTTATATGAATTATTGTCATTTTAAAATATCCACTTAATTTAATATTTTGGCTGAATTGAAAGAGTTATTGCAGCTAATGATGCTGTTGGCAGGAAAGCTCTCCTGTAGCAGTTTGTGTTGCAGTGAACCTGAAGAAGCCTCTGACTGAAGACTCTTGGTTCAGTTTGTCTGATGATGTCATTTTTAAATATTAAATGATAATTTCTCAGTACTAGAGTAAACGTCTTTGCCAAATATTTTTTACTTTTTCCATCTCTGATTGAAAATCAAAACAACAATATTATCGTTTATCACAACAATTTATCGTCCAGGTATGTTTACTATCGTGTCAGACCTTCGTCATCCTTGATTTTTAATGACTTTTCATGTCAAGTGGAATCGGATGTAAATATTTCCACTCCCTGCTCTGACCTCTGACCTCAGGCTGCTGGTGAAAATCCTCCCTGGTTCTGAACCTTAACGCCCTGCGGCGGCCATCTTGAAGCCTCCCTTCACCGGTGTCGGAGCGCGGGCAGGATTGGGATCAGAGCGGGAATGCTTCGGCGACAGCGGACCCGTCGCCATGGTGATTGCTCCCTGGCCTCCTCTGACCCTCGCTGTGTGTTTCCATGTTGGAGCTCTTGATTCAAGTAGCGAGGCTCAAGGAATGTGATTCGCTTTGCTGTCCAGTCCAAGTTTCCCTTCATCTCTCCATGATTTGTCGAGCTAACAGCGTTAGCGCTGTTTGGTCTGGTCAGTGCCTCTTCGCTCTATCCGGGCCGTTTGGTCGCTAATTCCAAGCGTTTTTTGTACTTTTACCTCTACAGAAACGTGATGAGTTTGTGCAGGTTTGGAGAGAAGCTCCTAAGCGCTCCTGCGTGGTGCCGGTTTGTCTTCTTCCTAAGCTTTCCTGGGGAAGTTTGAGGGAGTTTTTTTTCCAGAGTCCTCTCCGTGTGCGTCTGTCCGAGAGGAGGTGAGGCACAGCTTCATCCACAGTGCGGCGCTAGAGTGCCGTGTCGAGGCTGCGTTCAACCGCTGCGCAAATGTTGCGTTAAAAAACAAGAATCTCTTTAAACACTTTGTGATATGTTTGCTCCCTCCTGAACCCCAACCTTCCTCGCTGCCCGACTCAAGTTTTTAAACTTTTTCTGTTTTCTCACACACATATATATATATATATTTACTATATATATTTATATAGAGCCTTTTTGTCCTGGGAATGCTGATAAAACACGTAGCACAAGAGTTCCTGGGGCGGATCCAAAGAAATTTGTCCGTTGTCGTTTCGAAACGTCCAGAAAGCGACGAATGCGATTCTGAAGTCCGATTTTCTCGACTGAAGAAGAAGAAGAAGAAGAAGAAGAAGAAGAAGAAAATGGCAGCGAAGAGGAGACGACAGATCACAGAGGAGACGGAGGCGGATCTGACCCGCAGGAACTACTTGGTCGGGCTGGAGCGAGAGGCGGCGCGCGCGATTGGTTGGTGGAAAACGCCGTCAGAGGAAGTGGTCACTCATCATCCTGATGAACTCTGGCACCTTGGACCTGCAGAGGAAACGGAAACCGGGTCAGAAGAGGCGACTTGACAAGACGTTATGCTAGGGGTGTCCAAGGTGAGGCGCGGGGGCCACATGCAGCCGTTTGCAGGAATCTGAAGGGTCCAAATTTGGCCATTTATTTCAAAACAAAAAGCGATTTTCTTTTTCAGTCGTATTTTTTGCTTTTTTAATATCTTAGTAATTTGGGTCATAAACATCCAGCGACTTTTTACCCAACAGACATTAAATTTATAAAAATACCGCAAATGTTTTGGCAGTAAGGGTGCGCCATAGGGACTTATATCTTTCAGTATTATTATGATAAAAGTGGCAATAAAAACTATTCTTTTGTTTTAGGGACACACTGACACAAAAATTAGGCCGTATCGATATTCGATATTAATACTGCTGTTATGGGCGATAAATGATATTTATCAATATTCTATAGATTTCACTACAGTTTCGACACCTTTTGGAAAAAGGTACATCGATACAGTTGATGTTCCGATATATCGGTGCCTCGAAAAACTGTACGGATAATCAAACAGAAATAATCCCAAAAGTTCTGGGGGATTTTAAACATCATTAATTGGAGTTTATTGTGATAATGATAAATCAAAATTCTTAAAAGAAATTTATCACAATAAATGATAAAGAATAAATCCTTGTTGTTTTCTAGAGCAGAGGTTCTCAAACATTTCAGCCTCTTAAAAACATATATAGTTATTTAACATTATTTTAAAATAGAGGAATTTATTTTTTTTTTATTTACTTAATTTTGGCCCGTTTGACCTTCCATACACTAAAGGATCATTATTCTGATTTTAAGAATCATTTTGCGACCCTTTATTTGGCGTCTCGTGTCCCCTCTTGGGTTCCCGAGCCACACTTTGGGAACCGCTGTTCTAGGCTCTCAAAACTTTTTCTCATATTTATGATAAATTATTCTTTTCTGCTTTGTTCCATTAAAATTTTGTAACTTTAATTTCCTGCTGATGAGTTGGCCTGGGAGTGAGAAAAGACAAAAGAAAAAAACCACAGAAGAAGAAACCGGCGTGTTTCTACATTAAAGAAAAGTAAAGAGTTCAAGTCAGCAGCTCCTTCGGTTCATCTAGGAGAGAAAAACAATTAAAACCTTCAAATCTGTTTTCACGGCTACAAAGTGAAAGAGGAAATAAAGTCAGAGACGTTTTTACTAAATGATTATATTGTTATTATTAAATTAAAGTTTATTGTTTCTGTCGATTTTAAAATCAAACCAGGAAGTTTTATTCCTGCTTCAATCATTTACAGTAGAAACATTTAAACATAAGAGAAGAATAAAGTAGATATATTTATATTTATCCTAATTTTGGTTTCATAGCAAAATTAGAACCAAAATTTGATATTAAAACTAGTTTTTCAGCAGTTAAAACTCCTTTTTATTCAAATGTTTCTAATAATTCTGTTATTTTTAAAAAATTTACATTTTCTGTCATTAACTTCAGTTTTTTTTCGGCAGTTTTCAATAAAGTTTCTGATAAAATTTGATATTTAAATTAATTTTTTAAGTTTTCTTCCATTATCTTTAGTTTTTATTTCTTCAGCAGATTCTTTTCAAAGTTTCTGTAAATATTGGACTGAACAGTTTTTGACAATTTTCAGTTAAAAATTTCATTTTTGAATCAGTGCTTGTATTTCTAATATCAGTAAAAATGTTAAAGTGTGAACAAGTTTCTGCTGTTAACTTCAACTTGTTCAGTGTTCATGTTAATTTTCCTGGATCATCGTTTGATTTTCTGTTGAATCCTGGAAACATGAAGCTGAATAATCTGAAGCCAAATGATGAGAAATTAGTTTTTGGCCTGAAATTTAGGAAGCTGATGATCTGAGTTAAAGATACGACAGCAGGTTAGTGCAGAAGTGAAATCTTCTGACCATTCAGGGGGAGGAGAGTTTGCTGCGGTTTACATTTGTCCCATGGGGTTTGGTCCATCGCCCATGGCGGCGGCGGCGGCGTGGTGGGCGGCGGCCAGCGAGAGCGGCGTCCCATCGGATGCGACGGTGACCTTCTCCTCTTCGCGGCGCTTCAGGCAGGCCGCCTTGGGGTTCAGGTTCCTCTCTGGACACAAGAACAACAAAAATCATTCGTCTTCTGATGATTTTTATAACTTTCTTTTATACGGAAGAGGATTAGTGCCACTAAACAAAAAGAATTTGGACTTTTTTCTCAAAATTTTTACTTAAATCTAAAAAAATTTGAATCCTGATTTAAATCTCAGGATTCTTTAATTTTTCTCTTTAAAGTTTATACATTAATTTCAGAATTTGGACTTTTTTCTCAAAATTACTTTATTTTTCCCAAACTTTTAAATTCAATCTCAGAATTCTGACTTTTTTCTACAAATTTTTACTCAAAAACCTAAAAATTCTGACTTTTTTCTCAGAAAAAAAAATCTGAATTCCGAATTAAATCTTTTAATCAAATTTCAGAATTCCAAATGTTTTTCTCAGAATCTTTACTGCAAACTCAAATTCTGACAAATTATTTTACTTTCTTCTGAATTTTTACTTTAATTTCAGATTTTAGATTTTTTCCTCTGAATTATGACTTTAAACACATAATTTTGATATCAGAAAATTAAAGTCAAAATTCTGGAAAAAAAACCCATGACCTATTTATTTTATCACGTTGATCTAAAATGAACTACAGTATCTTGTGCAAATAGAAAACTAAAGCAACAGGTGTTGCTGCTGCCCCCTGCTGGACCAGGCCTGTCAGTGCAGGCCCAGGTCTAGAGCTCCTAACGTGTCGGTTCGGTTCTGACCTCTGACTTGCTGCTCCAGACTGAGGATGACGGCGACGGCCTGGTGCAGGATCAGTAGCTTGGTCTGCGGCTTGTCGCTCTTCAGGTGGAGCTGCACCATCCTGCCCAGCTCCTTGAACGCCTCGTTGATGTCGCGGACGCGCAGCCGCTCCCGGGCGTTGTTGGCCATCCTGCGCTCCCGCTCCCGCTCCATCTTCTGCTCCGGGCTCAAATCCTCGTCGTCGTTGTTGCTGGAGTGACGAAGGAGGAGAACCAGGGAGGAAGAGGAGATTTCCGGATAAAAGAGGTCAGTTTATATTTAGGCGGTTTGTGCAGGTTCACCAACTCACACTTAAGACTTTTTAAGACCATTATGAATAAAATTTAAGACCAATATCACAACAGAGAAGTTCAAAAGAAATGCAGGGGAACAAAACCAAATTTATTTATTTTTTAGCTCTTGGCATCAGCTTTGTTCTTCTCACATGGCATAGAGCTCGCTAGTAAGCTAGCTAGTTGGTTAGCTAGCAAGGATTAGCAGCTTGTTACGGTTAGCTTTAGCCGCCATCAAACGCAGCGGCTCAAAGTCCTACATAGAATATATACATTTAAAAAGTCCTGCTATCACAAAATTTAAAACCTAAGATTAATGTATTTCAGGCCAACTCTTACAAAAATGAATTTAAGAAAGTCTTGCATGAAAATAATAAAAATTCTATAAATAAGAAAATAAATGAAATGATCAGCTATAGCAGGACTTTGAAACAATCCTGCAAACAACAAAAAGAAAGAAACAATCGGTGTTGCCGAGTCTTTTGACCTTTTTATGGTAAAATTCTCTCATAACTGAGGAAAAAATATTGTGAATTTCTTTCAAATATTTCTAAAGTAGGTTTAGGAATATCGAAATCTGCCAAAAAAATCTGAAAATCAGTGAAATCCTGTAGAAAGATATAAAATATATATAAGATTATATATATAATGGCCAATGGGGAACAATATTGGCCCAAGTTTTAAATAAATCAATTCTTTGTTTTTTTCCAAACTAAATCAAAGCAGAAAACATGTTCACCACCATCATCATCATCATCACATTAAACATGGCCGCCACCATCGGGTACAAACTCAGGGTTCAGGATCCAAATGTTTCAGATCTGGTCGTCCTCCAGGTCAACAAAGGAACCAGACAAACGGTTCAACGCGTTTATCTTTGGAGGAGTGAAGCCGACCGGCCGCAGCCGGGCCGGGTCGCCGTGCTGGCGGCTTCCCGCCCAGGGCGCAGCGGGGCGGCGTTCGTTGGGAATATAAACGGAGGGCTCTACTCTGTTGTGTGAGGAGCAGCTGAATCCAGGCTCAAGACCGTGGAGAGACACCAAGTTAACCAGCTGCTGCACTTCCACTCAGATCCGCCTCCCGTCCTTAAAGCAACTTTCATAAAAAAATATCTTTTACATGTCTGTAAAAACTGACAGCTTAATATGAGACAGATAATCTGTGAAAAATCATCCCTCTCCACCTTCTGTCTAAGCTCGTATTGTCGTCTGAAGAAACGTTCCAAAACAGCCAATCAGAGCCAGGAGGCGGGGCTTAGCGCTGTCAATCATCGTCGTTAATGGACTCTTTAATATCCTAATGGCGGAGAAACAACTTACTGTTACAGGAAAATTGTTTAACCGCTGCTGTCATGAGTGGCTACGCTAACTAGCATTAGCATTCACAACATGTGAGGAGGAGATCGATCATTTCTCAGATTATCTGTCTCAAACTTAGCAACAGTTAAATATGTAAAAACATATTTTTAATGAAAGTTAAATCATGCAGTTCCACAAGCTGCCAGTAGAGGCAGCACTGAGAGGCAGACGCCTGGTGGAGGCAGGAAGTCTCTGAGGTTTTCAGCTGATTCTCATCACACTTGATCACTTCATCAAAGTTCAGAGGCTGGTTCCCAAAGCACCCACATGGCGGCGGCGCGCCCAGGGCGGGCCGCCGGCGTGGGGTACGTTGGGAAGACGTGCGTCCCAGGCCAGCTGAGGGGTTTGATGGAAGCGAACGTCTGGGCGGTGGGCGGGGTTACCTAGATCTTGACCTCTCTATGCCCTTGAGATCCTTGTCCAGGTCGTCCTTCTTGTCCAGCGGCTTGCTGTCCTGCAGCAGGTTCTCGTCTCCCTCGTCCTCAGACTTGATCTCTGAGCTCACTGAGGACGTGCTCTGACCCTGGAGGCCGCCGGACAGAGCTGCAGGGGGAAAGCAGGGGTCAAAGGTCAAATAGAAGAGACAGGGGAGAAACTAATCCCATCCTCAGTACTTCAAATGAAAGATTAACTACTGACACCATGCAACTGCTGCTGATCATCCAGCAGCATCCAACCATCCAGCCATCCGACCATCTGCCTCATCACTAAGATTCTGAAAATTATTTTGTGACCCCACTTGTTGTCTCATGACCCCCTGGGGATCTTGACCCCTACGTTTGGAACCCTTGATTTAAAGCAGGGGTCCCCAAAGTGGGTCCTGGAGGTCCGGTTGCATCCTGCACGTTTTAGTTCTCCCCCTGGTACCAACAACCTTCTCAGCAGGTCAATGTTCTTCTCAGGCCTCTAATGAGCCGTCATTTGATCCAGGTGAGTTAAACCAGGGAGAGACTAAAACATGCAGGATGCCGGACCAAAGGACCCACTTTGGGGACCCCTGGTTTAAACCACTGCAGCAGATTACTGTTATAATAATAATAGTAATTGAAGGTTTCTAGCTGCTTTCAGTCATGGTAGCTGCATCATCTCCACCCAGTAATCCTCTAGTAACGACGGGACGGTAACTTGTGATCCGTCTCTTTAACATGAACAGGTGATGAAGAGGATGAAGGTGAGACTCCCAGTGACCTGCCGCCTCGGCTGTTTGACAGAGTTATGAAGGGATGCAGAATAAACGAGGAGCTTCTGGTTCTTCTGCCAGAGCCGAGCGTTTCTTCTCCTCTCACCTCATTACCCAGCTGGCTGCGGTCGGCGCAGGATGAACTCTGCTGCCAGCGAACTCATTTCCAGCCTTATAAAAACAGCCCAGCTCAGGATGATGTGCTGCACTGAGCTCAGGCTGCCGTCCTCCTCAATATTCACTCGGCTGATTTGTTCGGCCTCCTCATTAGCTGCTGAACGCCCAGGCAGTGAAGAGCTCCTCAAATTTATTCACAAAAACTTTTCAGACTCATTTTCAGCTTATTTATTTATTTTACACATTGCTAACTGGTGCCTGACAGAAATGAAGGCAGTTTGGAAATGTTTGTTTACAGAAACGCATCGATTTAAAAATGTTAAAATTGATGCTGCTATGATGGTCAATAACTGATATTATTTAAGTTTTGTTCAACTATTTTGCTAACTTTGAAAACATTTAGTGCTTTAGCTTCATTACTAACTTTGAGTTGTAGATTATTATTTGTGTTACAGGAGATTTAACATGAATGTGTGGGCTTTTCAAAATAAAAGTCCAACTTTTAAATGTGTAAATACAAGGATTTGTTTTAAAGTATAAATGAACCTAAACTAGCAATAAACAAAGGTCCCGGCCTTTCAAAATAAAGGTCCGTCTTTTACCGATTTACAATAAATTGGATTTTTATAAAGTTTGTATAAAATCAAAGCAGTGATGAAAAAAAGAACCTTCAAAATAAAAGCCTTCCTCATTAACTGGTTTCCTCAGATTAAAGCTGCCGGGTCGGACCGGCGCCGGGCCTTACCGCGGTACGGGTCGGGCTGGCTGAGGTCCGGTGAGGTCGCCGACTGGACCGGCAGCTGAGGAACCGACACCTGACCCCCCATGGAGTGGCCGCCGCGTAAACTGCCCACGCTGCCGCCATCTTCTCTGTGAGAGCCCACCTGCAGACACACAGAGGAGACCTGTCACTTCCTGCCTGCAGGGGGCGCTGTGGGGAACCTGAACACTGCAGGGAGAGGAAAACCTCACAGATTAAATATAACATTCATGTTGAATTTACTGGATTAAACTGGATTCATGTGGATTAAAGCAATAAATACCTGGATTATGTTTGAATTTAAGACGGACAAAATGTACATTTAGGAATTTAATATTTTTAATAATGATTTTAAATTTGACTTTTTTCATGCTCAATCTGTTGGATTAAACTGAATTTGGAGTGAGTTGGTCTAATTTATATTAATAAATATGATGTAATTGGAAATAAATTGGACTGAATTTTATTGTAATAATAATAAAATAATTGATATATTTTTTGGCTTGAACTGGACCATCAAAATGCAGATTCATTTAGACTTGATTAATCTGGAGAACAGAGATTATTTGTATTAATCTGGACTGTGATGTTTAGTAATTCACTGGATTAAATTAATCAGTTTAACACAAGAAGAAAATGATCTTTGGAGTAAAGAAACAGGAAATACGAGTCGTTGGTGTTTATTTGCACCTAAATAACTGATGCTTTTATTATTCTGGGTAAAATCAGATTAAAATATTTAAATTATTTTTGATGCTTTTCTCATTATTCTGAAGAAATGTGATGTCATTAAATGTTTTAGATGAAGAAAGAACTAATTTATGGAGGATTTCTTTGACTGATCATTACAAATGCAATTGTTTTATTGTGAATTATCCTCCCTATAAACTGTATTTTTCCAAATGAAGCATTGTTTCCTAAAATTAAGAGCTTAAATGTGATTTTTATTCCTTTGTTTGCATCTTTTTCTGCTCGTCTGTGGATGTTGCAGTTCCGCCTGCGCCCAGCAGAGGGCATCGTCCATCTTTCTAACAGCAGAACTTCTTCTTCAGGAGTTTCTGAGCCACCTCTGCGCTCCGTCCTCTTCCATCTTTTATCAGTTTTATGTCAATTTCAGATTCAAATTTAGACGTCAGAAATTTAAATTTCTTTTTGTTCTGGAAGTCTGGGGTTTCTTTTTGTTTTTCCCTGTTTTTCCCCAGGGGTGTGTGAGAGTAGTTTACTGAATCCTGTCCATCTGTCTCCCACACACACACACACACACACCCACACACACACACACACACACAGAGCACAACTGACAATTATCTTAATGCCCATATGTTTAATTGTGGGATTTGTAATTCCCAGGGCTGCGCGCGGCTTCCAGTGGGGACTGGCGGCGTTGGCACCGGATGGGTCCCGACTCGTTCTGCGTACGGCTGATTGGGGTGCCAACGTCTGCGGGCGCCACGCGCCCCAAAACGCCCGCTCACTCGCCGACGTTTCCCTCAGCTTTGTTCTTAATTTGGGACGTATCGGCAGGAACGGTCACTGGATCTGAACCGAGACGGAAAGTCAAAATTTGCCTCCCGACACATTTTTCTGTTTTTTCTTTGTTATTTTAAATATTTCAGATCAAACAATTTTTAATATCAGAGAAAGGAAATCTACAAAAAGCTGTTTTTAAAGGATGAAACTTGGGTTTTCCAGCATTAAGGTGATGCATTCAGATTAAAATAAATCTGGGTGACCTGAACCCAAAGTCCAAATAAATGAAGCTCCAACACAAGATGGCCGCCCTGGACCTGATGACATCACTCTGAACTATGCAAACTCAAGGAGTTTATTGGTGAAAAAAATCCAGATTTTCCCAAAAAATAATTCTTCAAAAACCAAAAATTTGATCAATCAATAAAACTATCGACCAGCCCTAGACTCAAGTCCAAACTTTGATTAGGCCGCTCCAGAAACCTTTGTTTCTGTTTTAACGATCATCAGAGTTTGATGCAGAACCAAACTCTGCTTGAGTTTCAGGTGAACTGATTTTCTCTGTCAGGATCTTCAGCTGAAGAGCCGAATCTGATTACAGCAAACAGGAAACGCCCCTGAACCTGTTAGCTGGTTGAGCCACATGTGGAGCAGAAACGGGTTTATTTCAGCCTTAGTGAGTCCAGTTCAATCCGCTTTAATCCAACTCCGGTCCGTTTGCCTAGAAAGTCCGGTTCGTACCATAAAACCGAACTCTGGTCCTCCAAACCTCGGTCTGGGCTCGGTAGAAGTGAACTCTGGTTCGGTTACAATCCATATGTGAACGGACCAGAGACCGCTCCAAAAACAGGAAGTTGACAACAGCACAGGGCATTCTGGGTAAATAAAACCAAATCAAATGCTAGCTAGCCAATGCTAGCAGGAGAAACGGCTCAAGAAATCCTTAAATGGCTAAAATCTGATGACACTCCAATTTAGTTTACAGTTTGGTGAAGAAGGAAGTTGCTCTCAGTGTCTTCAGAGGTTTTAGTGTCGTTTCCTTCAGTGGTTCTTGGTGCAGCGCCCCCACAGGCCAGGAGGGGAGACTTAGTCCAGACTTTGGAAAAGTGGAGAATCAAATTTGTGCCGTTCTTAAACTGCAGTCTGGGGCCACATAAAATGATTCTCAGGGTCCCAAATGGCCCCCGGGCCACACGTTGGACACTCCTGGGTTAAGCTGCGGTGAATCGATGTGGATAAAATAAAAAACTTGGATGTAAATGGTCTTTAATTAAATCTGAACTGATTTCAGTTGCAGAGAAAAACATCAGAAAGAATAACTTTGATTTTACTGAATTATTAGATTTTTATTCAAACTGGAGCAACTTTATTAAACTGAATCGGCTTCCAAACCTTCCGGTTGAATTTATTTAAATTGAATTTCTTTTAACATAACTGCATTATGTTTATGTATAAACCCGGTCCAGTTAATCCAGTCCTGTTTGGAGCGGCAGATATGCAGCCTTCAGGTTGATGTGCTGTGGAGTAAATAAAGTGATTTTGGGAATCAAATCCCAGTCTGCCGGTTAATCCAGCTGGCTGACAGCGGCTCCTGCCCACCACATGCCAAACTCCCTGCTCGCTTCATGCAAATATCACAAAATGTCGCCGGCGCTCGGCGGCGAGCGCGCTCCTTCCTCGACCTCCTTCTTCTCGCTCCTTTGTTTATTACTTGCAGCTCCGTCGTTTGCTCTGCCTTTCATCGCCGCCTGGATTCCCAAATGCAAAATGGCAGCAGGGAGGCAGGCAGACAGGGTGGCGTACATTTTTAATGGAGGGTTTTTATATTTTAAGAAGCCGTCCCTCATTTAGTTCAACCAGGAGACGCAGACGGAGGAGGAAAATATAAATAAGTCAGAAATAAACCGATGCTGGTTTAGTCAGAGGAAGCCACGCCCGGTTTGCCACCTTCCCTCAAGATGAACCTGATCGACCTGCCAATGGAAACACGATTTCACCTCAAATTATTGTTACATATGAGAATAAAAAACTCTAACAAAACATTCATATGTGTGACGTGTGAAACAAGTTAATATATTTATGTATGGTGGTGCGTTCAATGATCCTCAAAAGTCTGAAAACTTATTGTTTCTTTCAGTTAATGGCTGCTATCGGACCAACACACATTCAGGAAAGTCCCAGGTTCTTTGAATGCATCACCACAGTGATGCATTATTAATGCAAGTTTCATGATTATTAATCATGAAAAAAATTATTTAAACAGCAAACAGATAAATTTTACTGAACAATAATTATCCTCACAAATGAACATTATGATAACTTTATGTGTTTTACAACGTCGGCCTGAACAAAAACAACCTAAAACACAAGTTAATGAATCCATAAAGGATCCAGTAATTCTGCTGAATATTTTGTCAAAACATGAGATTATTTCCCCATGAAGTAAATTCTCATTTCTGATGTGAAACTTTACCTGGAAGGCTGATAAACAAGAATCAGATTTATCTGCAGAATCAAGATGTTGAAAACTTTATATCATCACCGTTCCTCATCATTTCTTTTTATTTCCTTCATCCTATTTGGTTTTTTCCGCTGAGGAGAAATTCCAATAAAGCCGGTCGGGATAATAAAGATTCGCAGAAGGAGACGGGAGCAGAGGAGGTGCTGAGTGGCTGTCATGTGTAATCCTGCTGATCGCTGCGATCGTCGCAGAGAGAGAAACGGCAGGAGGAAGACGAAGGAGAGGAAAACGGAGAGGAATCTCTGACACACACATCCACAGACAGATTCATCACGCCGCTGTAAACAGTAACGGACAAGTCCGCTCCCGAAACTGCAGCCACGCCACCGACAAGAGGAATGTTTCACCAACTCTGTAAATTGTAATATTTCATCTCATATTAGCCGGATATCTGCAATTTCCAATTGTCGTTTCCAATTATCTCAGATGAAGCACATTTGGCCACAAAAAAGGAGAAGCGGAGGTAATGAAAGTGGAAGTATAATCTGAGATAAACAAAGACTGTTTACGCTTAGCGCTGTGGCGCCGGCTCAACCCGACAACAACACTCTGGAAAACTCAACCGTTCTGCTGCGTTTGCAGGAAAACTGTGATTTTAGAGATAAAAACCGTCAACATGGTGACAAACCTCAACCAAAGATTTTCTACAGTCAGTTTTTATGTTTGTTGGGATTTAGAAGATACTATACGTCCTTCATGATGTCAGATTCATTCAAAACATGCAAATCTTTCTAACTATACGGCCAGACAAAGCCTTAAAGAAGCGTGGCAAAAGCAAAGGAGGTGGATAAGCAGTGATTGCCTGGTTTCATCCAGGGCTAACAGGAATATCGTCTCTGCACACGGATATTAATCTGTACAGATTTCATGATCATCATGAGACGGTCTTCAGTCAGAGGCTTCTTGAGATTCGTTGTGAGACTGACTGCTACTGGAGCATCAACATCCACAACAGCTCCATGTTTCCCCTAGAGAACTAGCTCAGCCCGGTGTTTGGGCTTAGCAGACACCGGGCGGCTTGTCGTGTTTTTGAGTTTAAAAATGTTTAAAGTTGACAGAAAATATCACTTATTATTATATGTTATTGAAAGATTGAAAGGTTAACGCCTGAACACCGATTATAAAGTCTTAAAAAATGCAAACATTTAAAAAAGACTAAAATAAAGGAGCAATGCTAAGCCTGGTGGCCCGCCAGGCTTATGATCCACTGGTAGAAACCCTGAACTCTGAAGACATGAGCTGGATGATCTGAGTTAAGACAACATTCGATTTCCGTTGGGATGAATTCAGAACGTTGAAATGAACTGAACTGGAAAACTGAACTGTTCAACAGAAGAGAATACAACCATTCTCTCTATTCTAACAGAGATGTTTCTGTTGGACTGCGGTTCTGATTAGAACTTTTCAGACCAATTTTCATGAAGTAAATCTGTTAATACTTCAACATGTGAAATCTACACATAGGAACTGTTAATAAACCCCAGACTCGCAAATATCCTCCAGTTTTCAAATAATAATAATAAAAACCAATTTATTCCTTCGTTAAATCAGGAGTTAACTGTGATGATCACATGTCTTGTAGAATAAAGACTATAATGGAAACCATCTAACAACACGAAGTAGGTAGAATTATCTATTAAATACAAGGAATAGAGGAGAAACTACCAACACTGCCTGCAACTGAATGGCTTCGGAGTGGTCTAGTCAAAGTTTAGACCTAAAGGGATGACCTTAAACTGGCCACTTATGCTGAAAAACATGCAATGTGTCTAAAATAAAACAAGTTTTATTAGGGGTGTTTACTTTGGTAGATAGTTTGGAAACTCAAACACCAAAGTTGCTTCTTTGTTTGGTATTAAAACTAGTTTGATCTGAAACATGTAAGTGAGACAAAAAATGGAAGAAAATCTTCCAAAATTCCCCCAAAGTCCAAGAGAAGCAGCCAGGTTGAGAATGCAGAGAAACACAGAAAGTGTAAATAAAGCGGAGTGCAGTGTGAACATTCCCAAACATGGCCGTAAAGCCCAGTCAAGACAGAAAGCACCTGTTATAACACAGCAAACTGAGGAGCTGGACGTCCGCAGGGGAAACGCTGCAACATTTTCCAGTGGCGTGACATGCATGCATGCATGTGTTCCTCTAATGAGCCCAGAATGAACAGAGGAAGATGTGTGGCAGACTCTGCTACATGTCATAAAGAACCAGAAATCAGACACATTTAAAGAAAGATGGAGGGAAAAAATGAGTCACATGGAAAAATGTGACAGTTTGTGATTCAAGTTTCTGACCTGATTCTTCATACAGAGAAAAAATGAGCTTCAGTCGACTAGAAATGTTGAACTATTTCTAAACAAATTAAAGGTGCATTTGATCAATGTTTTTAAGCAATATCAGGTTTCACTGCACAATTTTTATTTTTAAGGGAAAATTTGATATTTTTTGGGATTATTTCCAACATATTTAAATATTTTCCCACATGAAGCACCTGTTACTTTTCTCAAAAATAATAAAAGGTTGAGTATAAATTCTGAACCTGTGATCCCAACACACATGAACTATTCAAACCAGGAACAAAACACAAGTCAAACATCTGACAGTTGCTCCAGTTTTTGCAACTTTGGAAATTCCCAGATCCCCAGATTTTATTTCAAATTTTCCATTTCCAGTTTCAGTGATGCTCACTCCCACCTGTAGGGGGCAGTAGTTCTTCTACTAAGCAGCTGTCGCCTCAGTCTTACCTCATGTCTGGTTATAATCTGCAATGCGACACGTAAAAAAAGTCACATTTACTGTCAAACATAAATCCAAATATTACAGATTTTCTTGAAAAATATTTCTGAACTAAAATTTTGTGATTTTAATGACTAAAAATATAAAAACTAAATCCTGGAGGGACTGATAAAAATATTATGCTCTACACATCCTGTTAAATCAGTGTTCAATTATTTTACATTTACAGGCAGGAAATTAAAAAATAAAATATATTTTTGTATAAATATTTTATCTGAACAGATTTTAGCTACTTTAATAGTTAATATATACACATATAAGTCCAGCAGTTTCACTGAATTTCCAAACTGAATTTTTTCTACATTTACTTCAAACAAATGTTTCTTACAAAGTTCTATATTTTTAACTTTATGTATTTTTACACAGATATGATGAGATTTATTTATGAGATGGAAACCCAATGCATAATGTTGCATTAAGCAATTATGAAGGTTGTTTAGGTTTATTTATCTAATTATCTTTATAAACAACGGGCTGCACACTGATGTGTAATGATCATAACCTTTTTTTCTTCATAAATATTCATAAAGC
Organism: Alfaro cultratus; assembly: GCA_903066825.1. Taxonomy (NCBI): domain Eukaryota; kingdom Metazoa; phylum Chordata; class Actinopteri; order Cyprinodontiformes; family Poeciliidae; genus Alfaro; species Alfaro cultratus. Next base: position 4,016 of record CAEFZX010020036.1, on the reverse strand, counting down.
GCTGCACACGTCTAACACAGAGACTAAAGGTGAACTTAATTAAAATTACAATATTACCATATTTTAGCACCCTTTATTAGCATACATTGTACTTTGAATAGGACGCAAACATGCTTTCAAATTAATGAGAACCAAACAAATTTTGGTTAAAATCTAATTATAATATGAAACAACATAAAAGGAGGAAACGTAGCAGCTTCCACCCCACAGACTGATGTTCAACAAATAAATCCTTTTATCATTAGATGTTCAGATAACTCAGACTGTCATACTCTGCGAACACAGAGAACATTAATCTGCAGAAATCAAAGCTCTCACTCTTCTGAAAGCTTTCCATAAGATTCTCCACAGCAGGGATTAGTTAAAACAATCGTCCATGATATCTCTGCACAGCGTTGACTGGAACAACGACTAACACCGAAGTAAAGGCAACTTTCATCAGCTTACAGGAATGCATTTACTAAAAGCACAGCATTACAAAGCATTAGGGGGTTTTACGGCAAAGTGACGCAGATTATGAGTCAACTCACTTACTGTAACGCTGCTTAATGGAAGCAGAGAGCAGCGGGGGGTTTCAGTCGCTTAACCTTTCCCATCTTTTTCAGAGTTGCCCTTCAAACTCATCAGCTATGCAGTAAAACAAACAGCAGGACTTTATAGCGGCAGAGAGAAACATGACTTTCCAGACAGCCATTATGACTTAGTCAAAAGAAGCCGCAGTGCCCACAACCAACAGAAAAATGAGCCCAGACTCCAACAGCGCGTGACAGCCGGGATTATTTAAAACACACACAAGTCTTTTCAAATTGTTTCTCATGTATGACATCGAGCTGGGTCTTTTGTTTGCAGATTTCTAAGTAATTAGAAGAACTGAATAAAACCCAACCAAAGTAGTGACTTTTAGTAAAAGTCACTACTTGAGGTTTGTTGTGAAGCTTTTAGTTTTAATTTTAACCTTCCTAAAAAACATCAATAAACGTCTTAATGTACTCTGGTGGTGACTAGTTCTTTACTAGCATAGTTAGCAAGCTATAAAATCAAATTTAAAACAATTCCTTTGTTGCAAAGAGCAACACTTTCAGGGCTGTTGCTTCTTTTCCAGGAAGGAAAACTATTTTAGCATAGCTGCCGTTCTTTAAAGAGAACTATTGTTCTTGAACACGAAACAATAATCCCTGAACTATTCTTATTTTATTAATAACTACTCATTAGGTACAATTATGTGAAGTTAAGTTAGAAAAAGTGTCTTTTGTTTCTAAACCGCCAATACATACAAAGAGTTTTTCCTCCTTTTGCCAATGATAGTTAGCATACTATAGCTAAGTTAGCATAGCAGCTATTCTCAGCCATTTTCCTTCTTTTTTTGTTACAATGCTAAGTTGGAATGCTAAAAGCAATAAGTATTCTCAGAAATATGCTTTTTCCCCCAATCATAAGATGTTTGTTTACCATAGTTAGCAAACTGTAGAGCTAAGCTACGACACCAACTTTTATAAACAGTCATCATTACTACAAACTTCTTTTCTTTTCCAATAATTTTTCTTTTGTCCTACGTCAGAATGCTACGTTAGCATGTAACTTAGCATAGCAACTTTTCTAAAAACAGCCTTAGAGGTTTTTGTAGTCATGACAAGTTTACTTACAATGCTTCAGCAAAACTCAAAGGCTAGCATGCTAACAATTCAACAATTAGTAAATAATAGTCATGTTTTCTCTCCTTTTCCAGTAATAATCAAGTTTTTAACTTAGGATACTATTAAGCTAGCATGCTAATTCCAGTTTTTACATCGATGAAAAATCATGTTTATGTGGAAAAGCTGTGCTAATCCTAGCATATTTACCAAATTACTATTCCAGATGTGTTTATTTTGCTAAAAATGTTGAAATTGCTCAAAAAGCATAAGAGACAATAACAAACAGTTTCCCACATCGTTAAAAACACAACTTTAAGAGCATGTTATTCTGCTTTATGAGTATTTATTCTCAGTCTGGTTTTGTTAAGACATTACTGACTTTATTTTTATTCAGGAAAGGAGGACAGTGACATCAATCAAACTGGAACAAACTGGACTTTATGTTTTCTCTTTTTAGGATTAGTTAGTAGGAAGGGTGTTTTCACTTTTAAATTTTGGGTTTGATCTGCTTTAATATACTAAAGAGTAAAGCAGAAAACACTCAGATTGAGGAAAGTTATGAATTTTCTTCATATTTTCTGACATGTTAGCTCAGTAACATTGTGGAGGCCAAAAACCTTGAACCTAAACGCCCAGGCGACCTCGCTGATTGTTAGGACATATGCATCTACTTCTGTGTTTACGATGCACTCATAGCTGTGAACTGTATATGTCTCAGTCCCACATCAGCTTACCACCTGTTTTCCCAGAGTTATGATCTCAGCCTGCAAGCGTCTCGGCCCCAGCGCTGCCAAACTGCAGACAGCTGTGTGTATGCGTGCGCATGAAAACAGAGCGAACGAACGCCAGCCGAGTCCATCAGGACGGGAAGATCAAAACACCAATCACAGCAAAGATGTCACATAGTAAATATGTGGCGAAACAAGAGCAATGTGTGTGGAGACAGAAGAGCAGGAATAACCATGAAAAACTGCAGGCCAGGAGAGAGTTAAACGCAGGAGGAAAACTGAAAACTAGGCTTGATGCAAACACAATGCCGTCACTTTTTCAAACATCCGTCTTCCTCTCAGATTTCCTGTTTACGCTGCGAACAGAGAACAACAAAGCCTGAACACGCAGCACACACACTACCTCATGGACAAACATCTTCAGGAGAAGAACTGCCTGCTAGCGGCTCCTTGGTCAAATTGTTCACAATAAGTTAAGCTTCGGCCACATCACTTTGGTTGAATTAAAGACTTTGTCTAGGCCACTCCAAATCTTTCAGAGGTGTGCATTGAACCATCGTTTGCTCCAAATGTGCTCTCAGTTATCAGGACAGAAGTATTTAAAACCAACATTTTAAAGTTTTCCTTTGTGGTATAATATTATTCCCAGGAATGTTTCTCAGATTTTTTCATGCATGTTTGAGAAATCCTTTCATCTCCACGGCAACCATTCAGCTGTTCAAAACGGCGGGGTGGACCTAGCCCCGCCTTCCAGCCACAGCTCCTCCCCCACTCAGCTCCTTCAGACTAGCCAGCAGCAATTAGCAAACAGCTGCTGAGCTCATTATAGGAGCAGCAGGTGAAAACGTTAAAGTGTTCATATGCTGACTTCCTGGAGGCGGAGCTTCAGAAAGAGCAGGGGCTTCTTAAAGAGACAGAGGCCCAATTTTAATTAGTCATATTTTAAATGTATAATATTTTTTATACCAAATGAAGGTAACATGGTTACTTGATCATGGTATAAAGTGGCTCTACATGCCTGGAATATACATAACAGTGCTCCTATAACGTGTAACCAACCCTGCTGTGAAAGATTAGCCCCGCCCCCAAAAAATAAAAAATGTCACCAAAATGGGCGGAGCTAAGATACATTGAGGGGCGTGGCCAAATGTGGGGATGAACAGATGAGTGAAGGTTTAGTCAGGATGACAGAAGCACTGTCACCAACTTTGCAACTTTGTTGATTAACAACTTTTCAAACTAGAAACTTTTAATCAAAAAACAAATCTAGTGACTATTGGAGACTTTTATGTGAAGAACCGATGGCTCTGTTCCATTACTGCTCAATGAAGCCATATCACCGTAACCAACAGGACAACCTGCAGTAGCCACTGTTCAACCCAAAGAGGGCAGCACTGAAACGGCTTCAGGCCAAAAACACAAAGATAACGCCAAACGTATCATATTTGATACATAAGTTTCTGTGGTCTCTATTTTTTATACCGTGATCAATATGTACCCAAAAGCCTATTGTATACAATTTGAGACTTGTATTCTGCCATCTACTGGATTATAATTGCACTGCAGGCAGAGAAACGGCGTTTTTTTCTCTTTTCAAAATGTCGTCTCGCATGAGGTTGGTCAGACGCGTTTTCCAGGAAAGTTTTTGCCAATT
>CAEFZX010020035.1:0-10064 GCA_903066825.1 Alfaro cultratus | reverse complement strand
CCCCATCATCCTTCTCCTCACCTTCCTGTCCTCCATATTGGAATTGGGATGGTTATATAGTGTTAGGGTGGCTCTGATTTATTCTTTCTGCAGACTTTTGTTCGTGGTTATTTTTGTTGAGGCATTGCATCTTAGGACAGTTGTGCCCTCTGGTTTTGGATGACATACAGTTGGAAGTTTTTTGCTCTTTCTCTTTCAGTTTTGGGCAGTTGGTATTATGCGTATCCATGGCAATACTTTTTTAGGATTATTTTTACAACTAATCATTATCTCAAAAGCTCAAATAGTGAACTAACTACTGCCACCTGTACTACATCCACAAAACTCATGAGACTTGAAAAGAAGCCTTTGTGCATGCAGAACAGAAAAACTTTATTCCATAGTTTGTAATGGATAAGAATCAAATCCCCAAATCCAACATCCTTCTGCCCAGCTTTAAACCATTCAGCCAGAGAGATATTTACAAGGGAGCAGCAGTAGAGGCTGATGAGATTATTTACCAGTTCATTTCAACAACTTATGGTGTCACCCAAGACTTGTGATTGTGGGAAATTGTGTCTGCAAAAGGGATATTTAGAAGAATGATTGAAACAATATATTTATTACCGACAGAAATTCAAACATTTTTTATAAAATTATAATAAAAAAATGAAGCCAGTCCAGACAGTCCTACCTTAGCTTTCATTTAAATCACAGATATATATTCCCATGTCCCTCCTGACCCTTTCATCAATGAAATTAAAGCTGCAGTATGTAACTTTTATTAAAACAACTGCATAGTATTTTTTTGAGAAGCCTGGATTGATTTATGTATATTTTACACGTTGCCTATGACTGAGAGCTGTAGATCACGACCTGATGAAACCAATTGGACCACATCATCCGCAAAAAGCAGAGATGCCATCCTGAGGCCACTAAAACGGATCCCCTCAACACCTTTTCTGCGCCAACAGAATTGGTGACAAAGGGCAGCCTTGGTGGAGTTCAACCCTCACCAGAAACGAACCCGACTTACTGTCGTAATGCAGACCAGACTCTGACAAATAGTAACTTTTCTATTTGGATATTCTGTAAACTGTATTTTAAACACTGATCCTCGTAATATGTCCCCGACGGACACGGCGGAACGCCTTCTGCAAGTCTACAAAACACATGTAGACTGTTTGGGCGAACTCCCACCCGCCCTCCGGGGCCCTGCTGAGGGTGGAGAGCTGGTCCAGTGTTCCACGACCAGGACCAAAACCACACAGCTCTTCCTTAATCCGAGAGTCGCGTCAGCCAACGCAACCCTACAACATCCAGAATTTAAGAATAATGGGTTTGTGTTCTCATAATAACCAACATTATGGATGATTCTAATGGCTCGTTTCTGGAGGATACTCAGTGGATGTGAAGAGCTTTTGTAATTAATTCCCCACAACAATATGTTAAATATGGCAAAATCAGAGAGTTAGAACTGTTTCGAGTGTACCATCGTAATTTTTTATTTTTCCCCCTCCATTGACTATTCAAATTAAAGGTTGAAAATCTTCTAAAGTCTTCATTGTGACATTATGTTACGGCAATAAGAACCTTTTTTTTTTTTTAAACCAGGAGTGCCAATGAATCTGTTTACGTCTGCAAATAAAACATCTGATAAGAAGAGGCAATGTTTGCATTTCTATTTTTTTCTGAGAACTTTTTATTTCATGAACAAAGAACAGAGACAATGTCATTTTGGTCCAATGTTACCTCTGATATTACGTCTACAGAAAACAGCTCATGTCATACAAACGGTTTCTAGCTCCACAAACGACAGAAACATCCTGCAGTACAACATTTTAGTACCAACGCTCCTTCAACTGTCTTCTGTTAATGAATTTCCTGTTGTCATATTCATACAGATAATAACTAACAGCTACATATGTTAAGCACAATATACAAACAGATACTCTGCATTTGATTTTGCAGTGTTTTTTTTTTTTTTTTTTTAAGGTAACAGATCACACACAGGCCAGGATTCATTACCAGAAGATCTTCAGTCATTTTTGTTTGTGGTTCAGTGTTTAAGTTTCAAGTATGACACAAAGGCATCTGCACTGTATTGTACACAGAAAAACAAAAACAAAAAAACAAAAACAGTCCACATTACTGAAGCCGGGGTGAAGTGCAGATATGGTTGTTCTCTCCATTTTAAAGCACACAGCTGAAACCTGACGTTTACTTACACAGAATAAAAAGACACAAACACAATTTATTTTCTCTGTCGGAAGTTAAATCAGAACAAACTTATCTTGTTTTAGGCTAGTTGGAATTACCAACATGATTTCTATTTGCTAAATGCCAAAAAATGCAGCAAGACTTTATTTTGGAGATTTTTTTTTACTTAGTTTGAACTCAGAAGTCAGAGGCTGGCATACATTTGGTCAATATCAGGGATAAATGTTTTCAAGGGTGTAACTTTGTGTTGCAAGTTGGTGGGGATGAAGAGGAGCAGGGGGTGTTAGGGTGCTGATGCACCACAGTCACTGTGGTCACTTTTCTTTTCTAGTGCTAAGAATAAAGCCAAAACTTACATCTGAATGCCAGACAGTCTTATTCAATAAATTGATATGATGTGTCTTTAATATAGCAAATAAAGTCGCAAAACCATTTTTGGGTCTGGTTTGGCCAGATGATGATCAGAGTTATTAGTGGATTCTATAAAATGTGGCTTAAAGCTGAGATGCTGATGTTTGAATATGTAAAATATATATTCTCTCTGCAACTAAATCTATAGTTTGGTTTCTGTCAGCTCTAGAAACAAAAGAGAACAATGTGAATTTCTCTTTATAATGGCCCATAATTTAATTTTACTTAATCGGAGCCATGATTTATAATTGAACAAACTTTGGCTCCTATAAGCTTTATGAAATATTTCATCCTATTTGATGATTGATCTGAATATCGCCACGTTCTACAAACAAATTATACAATTTGTTCAGGGGAAAAATGTAGAAAAACAGGTGACTGTATAATTATTTTTCTCAGTCTGTCAGCTAACGTCATACGCAGACTCGTTGCCAATGGCAACCAATAAACAGCAGCGCCAGGGGCGCAGAGCAAAGATTACGTTCAAATGCATCAGGAATTAACACTTAAAACCCCACAAAACATTCCCCACGTACAAACACCAAACAGGACATTCTGTCTGTTGCAGATTTATGTTTCTGAATTTTCATTTTGCGATCAATAGGAAGTGATGCCTGAACACTAGTGGTGGTTGATTAACACCTGCACTTCTGATTATCCGTCAGAAAATCTATGTGGGTCGCCTTGTTTTGTGTTAATTGAACCGAAATACTCCAAACTGCGCAGCAAGAGCACATGTTAATGTGAGAAAAGTTAAGCTTAGCATAACTAACCTACTCCACACTTTCTTTATATATTTTTTAATTAAAGTTTTTTACTGACCAGTGAAGTGTGAACCCTTTGGACCCTGTTGTCTTGCTATCGTAGTGTTGGCAATATCAAAATTTTGCGTCCGCTTCTCAAGATTATTTACTTGATGGTGTCACTTCCCTGACCACCGATATTCCTGACTCAATGCAAACTGTATGAGTTGAGTTAAATCTTTTGAGTTTCCTTGCTCAAATGTCTCACAACAGTTTGCTGGAGTTCTGGTTAGTTCCTCCTAACAGAACCGGCATAATGCATTACCCCCAAAGCGCTTTGGGTTTCTCTGGACTGAATAAAGAGCAGCACAGGCCATTCACCATGTACCACGAATGCAGCATCTTCTAACATCTGGAAATTGTTCCCGAATTGAACCAGACTTTGGAAGCTCTGCAGATCTCTTCCTGATATCGTTTTGACCTTCCAGACCTGCTGTACGAAGTGAAGTGTAGAACAAGGAGCAGGACTTTACCAGGCTGCTGCAGTAGGTTTCAGATGTGGCCTTAAAATACACCCACATGTGTCTCCAAATAACTCAAATGTGTCAGCTCAGTTAATCTATTAGAGGTATGCAGAAGGAAACCCAAAAGGTTTGACTTAAGTCAAGCAGCTAAAAAAAAAAAAAAGAATCCCTGATACCGATAAACTGTATTAAAACTTCTGTGTTTGAAAAAGTTATGAAAAAAATCTTCTTGCCAAGTTTTTGTTGTTTAGCAAATAGAAATAATTTAGGCAATTCTACCTGACCTGAAACAAGAGACATTTGGTCTGATTTAAATTAAGACGGTAAGAAAAAAACCCCTGTTTGTGTCTTTTTATGCGGTGCAGGGTTTCCCCCAGTGTTTTATAAGCCTGGCGGGCCACCAGGCTTTACTTGTGCCCCCACCAGGCTAAGCATTGCTTATTTACTTAAGTATTTTTATAATGTTTGTATTTTTTAAGACGTTATTGTCGGTATTTTAACAGAAAAACACGAAGGGCCACTGGATGAACGACTGCATTAGCTCACAACCACCAGGCTTAGCAAGTTTTCTGGGGGGAAACCTTGCAGTGTATGTAAACTTCTGGTGTCAACTGTACAGGCTGACCACAGTGAGGCTCTTTGAAAAACCAATCACCTTACTTGAAATACAAAAAACTTTACATTCGTCCAAAATCAAACTCCAGGCCGCCCTCGTGCAGGCTGCCCTCATTTGCGTTGTCGAAGCTGTTCTTGCCGTGGATCTGCTTGAGGTGCTTGCGCAGCACGGGCTTGTGAGCGAACACCATTTCGCAGTAGTTGCAGCGGTGCGGCTTGTCCCCGCTGTGCAGGTTCAGGTGATCCAGCAGCGAGCACTTCTGGGTAAACGTCTTGCCGCAGATCTTGCACTGGAAGGGCTTGATGCCGGCGTGGACGCGCATGTGCCGGTGCAGGTTGCCCTTCTGCGTGAAGGTCTTCCCGCACAGCAGGCACATGAACAGCTTGTGCATCTTGAGGTGGTTGGCGTAGTTCTCCAGCTGTCGGAAGACCCGGGCGCACTTGGGGCACTGGTGGTACCACTGCAGAGGCTTGTCGTAGCTCCGCTGGTGTCCGACGTGCTTCTCGGCGAGCGGGGACGAGGGAGGTGGGCTGAGCGGGTAACCGGCCATGCCCGGCGGCGCCGCCATCTCGCTGCCACGGCTGTCCACGGTGGAGTTGATGAGCGAGTGCTGCGGCTCCGGGGAGTGCAGCGCAGCGGGGGGGCTGGCGGAGAAGTGGCCGGTGATGGTGTTCTCCGCTACGTCGGTCACAGACTCCACTTTCACTATGGTGATGTCATTATCCACCAAGCTGGGCCTCGGCCGCCTCCGCCACACCTGGAGGGGGCTCACGGACGGCTGGATTATGACATCGTCGTCCTCGTCGTCGTCGCTCTCGATGTTATTGTCTCTCTCAACCTGGCCCATCACCACCGCCTCGTCGTCCTCCTCCTCCTCCTCTTCGTCCTCCTCCTCTCCCTCAGGTACAGTCCGCACCTGAGACCGCTCCTGCTCCCTCTGAGCCTGGGAGGACGGACCCTCGCCTCCCTTGTCCCTCCGCAGGTCCAGATCCACCTCCAGCTGGCGTGAGGCCTGAGGTTTGATGAACTTGTTGAGGGCTTGGGTGCACTGCTCCACAATGTGGCCCATTTGGAGGAAGCTGGCCACCGTCAGGTAATGCACGAGCTCCAGCTCAGGAAACTCCAGCTGGCCGGTGTAGCAGGAGAGCAGCAGCTGCCGGCCAACTTCCGCCTCCTGAATCATGGAGATCTGGACCTCCCTGGAGTCCTGCTGCAGGATGAACTGGTCCCTCAGGAAAGACGAGCCGGCAGCAAACACCACTTTGTGGCCGGGGACCTCCAGCTGGTTGATGCGGACGACGACGTCGCAGAAGCGCCTCTGGTGTCGGAGAAGGTTCATCTTCTGCAGCATGGTGTCCCCGAACGTGGCGAATCGGAACTGCAGGATCACCTGGTTCTGGGCCATAGTGGACCACTGGGCAGCCGCAGAGGCACACCTGGCCAGGACAGATTCAAACAGAGAATCAGCCCCACAATGACACTCCTGTTGTCAACGGTCATTATTATTATTATATCTTAGGACAGTGTTTCTCACTTCCGGTCCTCATGGCCCCCCTGCCCTGCATGTTTTAGGTGTTTCCCCTCTGCCACACGCCTGGATTGAATATTTAGCAGGCATCTGCAGTACTTGATGGTCATGCAGTCATTTGAATCAGCTGTTCTGGAATAGAGGCACATTTAAAACATGCAGAGGACTGGATTTGAGAAGCGCTGTCTTAGGAGAACATTAATGTCCAAGCTGCAGTCTGAGAGGACTGTTTTCCATCATAACGTCCAACTATACAAAACCCATAAAATGTTGATTTCAGGCCAATGTTTTTCATTTATTTACAAGATGATGAATCAATATAGGAACTTCTCCTGTTTAGAGTCAGAAAATGACAAGACCTTTCACATCCAAACACCGACACCAGTTAAGAGGTTTCAGCCTCTAACACACAGTTACACTGCAAAAACAATAAACCATAAATGGAAAATTCTTGTTCTTCTTCTGGAAGACACCATTTTTGTCTAAGCTACATTAAAAATTAATTTAGCTAAACATACATTTATTAGCTAACAAATGTACATTTACATTTTATTAAACTGAAGTTAAATGTAGGTAAACTTTAATATCCATTTCACATTTAGCTCCTTCACATGTTTGTTTTTCAGTTAGGTTGTCAGGAAAGTTTTTTGGGAAAAGTTTTCTGTTGATCATAGAAGGTTTTTGAATCCAAACAAACAAAAACCTTGCAGTTTGATAAGAGTGTGCACACCTTAGACAGCCATTGTATATTGGATGGTTTTTCTGCAAAGGACTGCTGTTAATTCAATTCAATTTTATTTAATCAAAAAAAGCACAGTGAACACTGTTACATTTCCAAAACAGACTGTTCTGTACATTAGGTTTTCTAGTCACAAGACAGTTAAAGACTGAAATTACATATTCTCTGATTTTTACTATGAAGCCATTTGGAAATTTCACGTTCTCCTCTTGTTCACAGTCGCTTTCTAAATTGTGTTGTTTGTTTAGCACTGCTTTAAAATAATTGCCTTTCATTGTTAATAAACTACCGATTTATCAATTTATCTAGCCATGGTACTGCCGCAATAGCAATGATGAAGAGCTGCTTAGGAACTAAGAGAAAGAGTCGGTTCTTTTGGGCGGGATGAGCCAAGTGGTCAGGATCTCGAAAAACAACCGCAATTCCCATCACTATGAGAACTAGCCACAGACATAAACATACTATTAAATATCGGCGAACAGAGCCAACAGCCAAAGGCTTTATTGCACTGAACGATAAAATGAGTTCATTAGTACCGCAGTTACTTTATGGTTAATAGCTTGTGGCTTGGAGCTGAACATGTTCTTCCTGTAAAATTGTCCGTTTGTGAGCAAATTTCCATGTCCGTGGAAAATTAGCTCATCAGTCTAACGGGCCGCTCGTGCTCATCACCTATTTAGGAAAAAGGCATGCCGAGTACATTATTTCCGGTCACAGTGGTAGAAAAATGACCCGTTTTCCAAGTAACCCTGCGGTCAAAGTGTAGCTACGTGACTGTAATCCTCAGAAAAGCGTCGTGGCAACGGCCTGCTGAGTAGCCGTTCAGCTAACCGCTCAGGTAACCGGCGCAATCTGCGTACAACGCGTCCATCCCGTCTTTAATTCAGGTTCCAGCGGGAATGGAGCGCCGTGTTCCTGCTACTTACTTGAAAACGCGCCAGATGTGGCTGGGTTGTCGTCGGCAGGATCCTGGCCTGTGACCGCCTGGGGAAAAGAGGGAGCTGCTCCGGATGCAAAACAATTAAAGGCCCAGTACCTGTGGACCATGTTTTACTGCCAAGTCAGCCCGTTTGAGGAGTCAAAGCAAAACCCATAAAAAACTCACACGTTAACATTATTATTATTTATTTTATTTTATTTTTTTTAGAAACATTGACTTCCATAAAGCATCCATAGTTTATATGTTTTTGGTTTCTACAGTTTTCTACAGTGCAGTACACTGTAAAAATATGAACAGGTCTTTAAGTTTTTTGTCACTTTTTCATGTCACACCCACAAACTCCAGTGTGTTTTATTGGGAGGTTTCTGTTAACAGTCCTGGATACTTGTGAGGAGGGAGCAGTTTTCAAAAACATTTTGTGATTAAAAAGCAGAACAAAGAGCATGTCCTTCATCTAAACAGTAGCAACACAGCAGACAGAAAATGATCACTTGTCTTAATCCAGCAGATGGTGGGAAACATGCGTTTATTCATTTGGAGCGGTGTAATTGATTATAGGTGAAGTATTTACAGTTTGGAATCATTTTATTTGTTCACTATGACTGTAGAGAGTCGGGGCTGGGAATGGTTACGTCCTGTTCACACACCTGCAAGAAAACAGAGAATAAAATTACGTCCTAAATACATTTAAAACTAAAACCTGAATTCTCTCTATATGGAAAAATTATTCTGGGGGAAAAAAAAGATAAGTCGTTTAACCAAACTGGAACGTTTCAGGAGAAATTTGAAGGGTTTCCGATGCAGTTAATGTCCAACCATACAAAACCCATAAAATGTTGATTTCAGTTAGATGTTTTTCATTTATTTACAAGATGATGAATCGATATAAGAACTTCTCCGGTTTAGAGTCAGAAAATGACTGGACTTTTCACATCCAAACACCGACACCAGTTAAGCGGGTCAGCCTCTAACACACAGTTACACTCTGCAAAAACAATAAACCATAAATGGAAAATTCTTGGTCTTCTTCTGGTTGCCATGAATGAATCAAAGCAAACCTCCAGGTATGTTTCTTCATGAATTATTAACATACCATGATGTAAAGCTAAAAAAACAAACAAAAAAACCCAGTCAATTTTACATAATGCTATCCCTTTAAACGTATTGGCGCCTTTTCTAATTTGTTTTTAATTCTACTCATTTTATTCCAAGTTAGTGATAAAAGCATAACGTCTTGCTCATACCAGGACAAGCTGTACGCCCCTAATAAAACCATGGCAACCGCTGCTACAGAGGCAGCAGCACACAGCGCCGACACCCTCAGGACGTAAGATGTACCTGGGAAGAAAAAAAAAAGCCTTTCAGAGAGTGATATCGACTTATCTCTGTGATTTTTGTGCAATCTGAGGCACCTGCCACTTTAGCCCAAAGGACACAGCAACTTCTCGACATCTTGGGAGAGGAAACACTCGGGTTAAATCTGCTGCACCTTCCACAGCACTGCTCTACTGTTGCTCCCTTGCAGCAGAGCGGCTTTTAACTCACCTCCTTCCACCGACTGACAACCCGAAGGACAATGAAGTAGGTGTCACCGCTCTGCAGCGGCGCGTTGTAGAAGCCCCCGTAGAGGACTCCATCCCCCACCGTGAAGTTGACCTCTGCCCCGAGGCTCTGCACACCCAGCTGGGCGGTCACGTACTCAGCCGGTGACCCCGCTCCGCTGGAAGGGTCGAGGCTGGCGGGAGAGGAGCAGTCAAACACCATGAGCTCCTCGACAGGAAGCACAAAGATTTGGTAGAAGCTGCCAAAAACAAAAACACAAAGTGGAAAGTTTCATCTTCATTGTTTGCTGTCATCCTGTTGGGTTTGTGGGTTATAAGCAAACTCCTGTTTTCCTCACACATTCAGATGTCATCAACATGATCCAAGCAACTGAGAAGATTCTTTTCTTTGGTGTGTTTACTCATATTCTGCTACATAATGTAGTTCGTAAAAAAACATTTATTGAATGGAAGTGTTAGTAATTTAAGTATTATTACTGTATTTTTCGGACTATAAGCCGCTACTTTTTTCTCATGTTTTGAACCATGCGGCTTGTAGCCCAGTGAGGCTTTTCTGTGGATTTTTCTTCTACCGCCAGGGGGCGCTTTAGCAGGAAGTGAATCATTGGAAGTCAAAATTGGACAGCAAAGAAGGAAGTGCTGATTCTTTTGGGAAAGGGAAATCACTTATTAAGAGTAAAGAAATGGAAAATGTAAAAAAAAAAAAAAAAAAAAAAAAAAGGTGGAATAAAGATAGGAATGGAATAAGATTATATAAGGTAAAAAAGTCAAAATTAATTAGAAAAATTAATTAGTGAAAGAG
>CAEFZX010020034.1:0-26887 GCA_903066825.1 Alfaro cultratus | reverse complement strand
ACACATTGTTGATGTTACCATTATAAAATAGCTTACAATTAAGTTTTGGCAAAGATCAATGTCATTTTCACAGGTGGTGGAGCGTTTTTGTTAGCAGCTGCTGAAAGTAACTAAAAAGTTACTTTTAATGTAACTTAGTTACTTTCCAAATAAAGTAGTCAGTAATCTAACTAAGTTACTTTTTCAAAGTAACTATGCCATCACACACTACAACATCAGAAGCCTGGTAAAAAACAGCCACTTGTTCTACGCTTTGCTTCGTCCAGAGGGTTTAACCGAAAATTGCCTGCGCTGTAAACAAACATCCTTCTTTTTTAAACAATGTGACTTATGTTTCTTTGTGCAATGACAATAAAAATAAGTCTAAGCCTACGTCTAAGTCTTCACTATGAAGAGAAAGTGCCAATCCAAATGAGGCGGATGTTGATGTTAACACAGAAGCATTGTCAACACGGACTGAATGTCACCTCCTCTATTATCTTTGCTAAAACTACAGGCAGACTGCAATTCTAAAACTACCCTAATTCTAAACAACTTCTTCTCTTCACTGATTGGCCTGGTAGAAATTCTAATAGAAGAATCCAAGTGAATGGGAGAAAGCCTGCAGGAAGACAATGACCAGGCAACAATAGCAGAATAGTATCTGACAGTTAAGATCCCTTTTTGTGGTGGTCACTTAGTTTGTTGCATGACCTAGCACTGTGCTGCATGTTACTGAAAACACTGACCTAAGGTTAGCACATGCTCCTTACCTTAACCGTGTTGAGATAGATGTGAATTATCAAAAAGTGGCTGGAGAAAGTCAACAAATTAATTTCTAATAAGGAAAGAATGAGTCACCTTAGGCAGGATTTGGCCTGAATGGTAGTGTCCAGCATGTCAGCCAACAGAAGACGTTTTCAAGAAAACACTGTGAATTTTTGCTTTACATACATTTCATGAATTTACACACAAAAGTCCTTGAAACATATGAAATATTTATTGTCTATGACAGCATCAAAAAGCAAAACAACCAAAAATGTGTAAAAATATTCAAACCATTTAAAAACAGTCAGTATTTGTTTCAGAACCACTGGCCATGGCTTCTTGTTTTTAAGATTTCCTCCTTAGAAAGTTCACACAAACTCCATTCATGGTGCTAAGTTTTTGCACTAAGCTGTAAGAAGCCCCCACAGGGCTCTAATCTGATCAATGTTGTGAAAACAATTTTGATAATGCGGAGGAATTAAACCGACGAGACCCCCTGTCGACTGTTCCATTTGAAACCAATGGCACGCAGGCCAGGGCTAATGACTCGGCTTACTCCTACTTGGCTGAGAAAATGGGCTTGAATAGTACTTAAGGGACCCCTTAATATTGAATGCATAGTGAGCTAATTAGTTGTAGTTAGACACTAAACAGTATACAATACAGTAGTTCTGTAATGGACTGGAAACCTGTCCATGTTAAGCCTTACTACTCACCAATGTTATGCCCTTAATAGGCTTTGTGATGGTAATTTTTCTACCTGTGAAATTAAATTCACAAATATAGAGGTAACATACTGTATACACTCAAGAGAGATTTTTAGTAATTCATCATACATCAATTACATTCAGAGGTCGTAACAAAGGTACAGATGATCTTTGTTTTCGTTCACAAATGATCATTGATTTTACACGATATTACCATTTAACAAATGCACAAAATTGAACAACTGAACCAGAACAAACAGAACTAATACTTATTCAACCTGTATTCTGTTGGTAGAAACACAACATAACACTGAGCAAAAATATATATTCAGGGTTAAAGTTACATGTAGATAGATAGATAGATAGATAGATAGATAGATAGATAGATAGATAGATAGATAGATAGATAGATAGATAGATAGATAGCATGTGGGTACCATTAGCTTCCTCTAACTGTTCAAAGTAATGTCGTTAGACTCGCCTTCGTCCAAAGAGCAACACATTTTGTAATACATTCCTTTGCAGACTTGATGTCTGCAAAGGAAAGAAAAATTATATATTATATGCCTGCAAAGAAAAGTTATAGGTTAAATGTAAAAATAAACTAATGTTCTAAAATTCCCTGTGTGATTAAATAATGAATTCAGAATTCAAAAATGGACAAAATTACGATATTCATTTTCTGAGTTGCTGCTCTCATATAAAAGAATGAAACACTTTTTTCCTCTATTTTTCTTCTTTTGTTTTGAGAAATCAAAAATGCATATTTACCAGGATCCGTGACATTTTCAACATTATAGAAAGAATTTGAAAGTCATTATATTAAAGCAGGCTAATTCTTAGTTCTTAGTATATTTTGCAAACCATGAAACACTGGTACCAAATTCACATTTGAAATATCTCCCTCCCTGCAACAGATGGTTTTAGTCTTCTGTAATATTGTCATTATGTTTAATATGCCTCTTGTTTCTGACACCACTGCCTGATTTTTCCCTGGAATTTATCTGCAATCATGGTGTCTGCTTTAGTGTAAACACCGCACTCAACACCCCAAAAACTCCCCCAAGATTGTTGTCTTTAAGAGGTAATTGCACTAAATCATAGCATTCATCAGTCCATCTCAATCACTCTAGCACCATGGAAATGAATAAGAAATGGTCTCTTTTCTTACAAGAAACATGTGATAAGAGGTCACAATATGATGTTAAAGATCACAGGCCATCATCCATTCCTTCTGGCTGAATCAGCTCTTATGTGCAATCATTTGTGTGGGATCAATACTGATGGCGCACAATGCTGGTATCATGGTGACAATTACGGGCTTGGAGGCTGAACAGGCTTGGATTCAACAGGGTGACCAGGTGCGTTTGGCCGTGCAGCAGAGCTGAGTGATTTGGCTGAGCCTTCAGTGATGACAGCTACACTGTAATTTTCATTACTGAAGAGTCTGCTTGTGGCGGTTCTCACTGCATCATAACAACTAGTGGATAGTGAAGTATTTGTGTGTGTTCTTATTAGACTATTTAAGCTCGGGTCAAACAAACGCTGTGTAGTCGCACTTTGCATAACAGTATCCACTGATGACAAGTACCCATACATGCATCAACACTAAGGACTGCGCCAAACCAAATGTGGGTAATGTAAAGAATTGATTATTAATGCACCAAATGCATCCCTGCCTGAACTAAAGTGCATTCCCATCCAAAAAGTTGAAACTTTGAAAATGTTGGAATAATTGCTGACAATGGAACTTATAATATGAACCTATGGAATGGATTATGCTATTTTGTTGTCAGCAAAGCAAAGCAAATTTATTTGTATAGCACATTTCAGTTACAAGGCAAAGTGCTTCAGACAATCTAAATCTGTGTTTCCCAGCCCTGGTCCTCAAGCTACACTGACCTGCATGTTCTCTATGTTCCACTGCTACAACACACACAATTCAGACGACTGCAATTCAGGAAAACCCTGTTAATCAATTGAAATCATGTGTGCTGAAGCAGAGGGATGCCTAAAACTTTCAGGGCAATGTGACTTGAAGACCAGGGTTCTCAAGTCACACTTGTCAAGTCAAGTTGTTTCCTTTTATTTATTTAAAAAGAAAGGAAAGAAAAAATGAAATTCAGACTAAATTGAGGTTCCATTTATTAATAATCAAAGGCAGCTTTAAACAGGTGGATTTTTAGTCTCTTAGAGCAACTTTATGTTTCGGCATTTCTGCAGTTTTCTGGCATGTCCTTTCAGATCAGAGGATTATTAAAATGGGATGTTGCTTTTACATCTTTGCTTCTGGTTCTGGTGATGCACAGCAGACTACAACCAGAAGAGCTGGTATGAACCAGTATGGTAACAGATCTAACAGTTTTGGTTCTATTCAAACGAGGAAAGTTATGACACATCTACTCATTCATTTGTTCTATGAATCTATTCAATGAGGGAATGGGTACCTGGTAAAATTGAGATATAGAGCTACAGTATGTATTGTCTTCATAATTATGGTAAACCATCTTATTTATTTATTTTTTTTATCATAGCCTGAGCTAGCAGAAGCATGTAGACAGAGTTATAGTCAAACAGACCATCTAACCCCAGACCAACTGAAGACCGAGACAAGACCAGGATGACACAATGAAATGTGAAACATGAGCAAAATTACTTCCCATAAAAACACCTACATATTGAATATTCTGAGCTGAAATAAATGTAACCATCTTTATTTTATACTCCTGGCTCTCTTTCAAAATTATTTCAGAATGTAAAACAATTATTCCTCATTCATCTGCCACAGGGCCGGCCCAAGGCATAAGCACACTAAGCAGCTGCTTAGGGCCCCAGAGCCACCAAAGGGCCCCGTCAGTGGAGCTGATTTTATTTGTTTTAAACGATTTCTATGTTATTACAATAACAAAAACACACAATGTCTTAATGAAGTGATCTGTTTTTACAATAACATATATTTGATAATGTACTGTATGTAGAAATCCTTATTTTAATTGCTCTTGGGGGTCCCTGGTTGGATGCAGAGAGCATCCAAATGTCCAAAGCTCTGGTAGAAGTAAAGTAAGCAAAACGATGCCTCAAAAAAGGACTTTTCCTTCAGGGAGAAAGAAAAGAGGAAGAATAGAAAAAAGCCAAGATAAAGGTTTGTTTTAATGTGCCTTCAAAATGTTTATAAAAATGATTTGTAAAGCTGCTAATAGAAAACTTGCTTTATAGCGACCTTGAATGGTTCAGTTCAACAGCCAAACATTTATGCTCACATCTTTGTGTGAAGCTGAGTTTTAAATGAGTTTATTCTCCTGCTAGCTCTGTATATTTATGAGGTTTTTTGGCTTCAAAACGGCGTATTTGACAACGTTTGATAAGAATAATTAATACTTCTCAATGTATTAATTTTAACATTGTCTAGCAAATAGTTTTCCATCATGCTACATGGCTGCTACATCGATGAGCTGCTCTAAGCTGTAACTGGGGATTTGTTGTTTGCTGCTGAGTATATTCATTTTGTGGCTAAAACAAAAATTTTTTTTTACATCAACTTCTAAGTTATGTGAAACTTTGGTTAAAATCATTTCAAGACTCAGAATCAGCCCGGTACCGGTCTACATTTTCAGGGAAGAAAAACTCATCTGGTGTAAATTAAATTTTTAACTATTGGATTAAAGCTTAAGAGGAATGTATTTAATCAAAGAATGTCATGAATATGTGTGTAGGGCTGCACTGACTGCAATTTTCTGGCCGATACCTGGTTACCGATCTTTAAAAAGCCTAACCTGCCGATTTTGATTTTGGCTGATATGAATTTTTTTTTTCTGAAATGTCGCTAAATATAGCAAGAAAGTTGCTGAGTTGGCAACAGTGGGGTGAATATTGTTAACTGTAAACGTTCAGACATGACCTGGTGGGCTGGTCTGTCAGTCAAACCTCTCACTGCAGAGCAGAGGAGGACAGAGGCTGATTTTTAAACCTTTGCTAACAAAAATAAGATCAGTGGATAAGATGGGCTTCACATGTAAGTATTGGCCGGTCATGATACCCCAAAATTAAGAAAATCGGCGCCCAGAAATCCACTGGCCAATAAATGTATCCTATATTATACATGCATAGAATATAATGTAAAAAGCACTATCAGAGATGCAATAAGTTTATAGCAGGTGTGTGAATGATCTAATTGTCTAACTGTTGATTCCAGCCGGTCCACATTGTTAGAAGAAATAAAGGGCCCCAAAATCAAATTTCACTTAGGGCCCCATGGAGGCTTAGGCCTAAGCTGATCTGCCATTCAAAAGAGCCACTCAAACGATCCATTTATATATATATATATATATATATATATATATATTTGTTTTTTCTAAAATGTATACATTAGTCCAGTAGCTACCTACAAGTATAAAACTGTCCAAACTGACTTACCAGTCTAGGACTTTTATTGACTGTAGGCTAGAGGAGGATAAAAATATCCAAACAAGGATAACTGGCTGTACTTGCAGTCAGTGTTTGTGAAGATAAATAGTGCCAGTCTGGTTAGAATTGTTACAGTGAGATACTGCTCCCAATATAAAAACCCTCTGAAAGCTCTCAGCTTTCTCTCAGGCAAAGGGAACGAGGTTTCAGGGTCCAAGCAGTTTCCAGAGATCACAGCATTTGAATAATACCAGTTGAAGCCACCTTTCTCAGTGAGTTGAAGAGATTAAAAATTGCAAAATGTGTAAACGTCTTTAAGAAGCTGAGGCTCAGTGATAAAATGTGATGCATGCCTCTGAGGTTGAGAGGGAGACAGACAAGGCAGGCGGAGGGAAACACATGGACTTTGGCAAATGTGGTTTCAACAGGATGTTCTGGGCTGGGTTATACCTTCACTTTGACTGCTAGCTTTTTCTGGCTGCTGGTAAGCCTTCAATTAAATGACGGCTACCTTTTTCAAGTCGCTAATCCTCTTACAGTTTGGAACCCTACACTTGGCCATGTGGAAAACACACACACACAAATATGAGCGCGCATGCATGCACACGCACGCTGACACACACAAATAGTGCATTCAGAAGTGTGAGTGTGCATGAGCAGTGAGTCTTCTTCAGCTTTACCCCTCATACTCTTCTTTTTGTGACACTCCCTTCTGGTTCCCTCTCAAGTTGACAAAAGAAAGTGTTGTTGTCACAAACAGAGCCGTTAGGAAAACTGTTTTTTATTTAACTCAAAAGTTTACACAGAATACTATGTAAATTAAACTGAAATATCAATTTAATTTTAATTATGTTTCTAATACTAGTCTAGTCTTCATAGAAATGAAATAAAAAAGCAACAAGAATTCCAACTAGAAATGCCAGATTAATGTGTGGTGAGCAAAGATGTTTTTCGAAAATACTCAGTGCTAAAGTTCAGAAGGATTTATCTAATGTGTGTTAAATGATATGTTGATGCGAAGTTCAAAAACAGTTGATGGTTTTACATTAGATGCAGTTGATTTAGAAGAGCTATAATTTGAATTGAACAAAAAATTAATTTCAAGACACAATATTATGTTTATTAACTGCATGGCAGCTTGTACATAATGTTGATGTCATGTTGTTTGTTTGTTAAGTGGACCCAAATGCAGCAGGCAGAAGTGTCAAGTACAGTTTTTGTGAATTTAATGAAAAAATAAACAAACTTACAAAAACCACAGGGAGCCAGGGCAGAACACAAACCATAAACCCAAGAGAACAAACAGCAAGGAGACACGAGAACATGGGGTAGAGCAGAAATAAAGAAGAGACAGGAGGAACCAGCAAAGAGTGACTGAAAATGAGTTGCTTAAGTACTGGGAGGTTGAATGCTGAGCAAAGGGCCTGGGCTTATGAGCTAACTGATTGGAGGTGTGAGGGAAGAGAGCAGAGGAGAGAGAGAGAAGGTGACAAGGAAGAGTACACAGGAGACTAGAAAATTAATCCAACAAGAAAGCAAACTAACCATAATTCAACCTGAATGACTGGGAATAACTAGACAGAAGAATGAAACATAATAAACTATAATCACTAATAAGGACTGAATTTATTATTTCTTATCTAAAATAGGAAACTAACAAGATAATAATGAAACTATGGCCATATGAATGTTAGCAAACTGCAAGCAAGATCAGTGAGAAAACAGCCTCAAAGTTTCAAAAGAGTTCATCCCTCATTTGATAAGCTACCTGGGGTTGTTAACAAGGACTGTCCATTTACATTACTTTGCTTTAATAATTAATAATGATGAGGTTTATGCCTTTTACAAGGGAGCTGAATCTTCAGGATCCGTTCACTTTAAAGAGCTGTTCAAATGATCCATTTTTGTAAATGTACCTTTTTCTAAAAAACAAACAAAAAAAAGCCATTCTATACCCTGGCCAGATACTTGAAGTGCCTTACCGGCAGTTTTGATGGCCCTCCCTGTTTAAGGACATTAAAGAGTACTTTAGTGTAGTCCTCCATCAGCCTCCCAGTGACCTTCTCCACCCTCTTTCCGTCCACAAGTGTCTCTGGTCTCATGTAGTCCTTGATTTTGTGACTAGCTTGCTTGTGTCCAAGGCTTCGCCATCACACTCACCATTGTAGATCATTTTTCCAAGGCTTGTCACCTGATCCCTCTCCGTAAACTCCTGCCATCTTTCAAACAGCACAACTTTTGGTGAAACATGTTTTTCATTTGCATGGCATCCCCGGTGAAGTCCTTTGACTTTAGTCCTCAGTTCACCTCCAAACTTTGGAAGGATTTTTGCAACATCCTGGGTGCGAAGGTGGCACTCAGTTCTGGGTTTCAGCCTCAAACCACTGGCCACACTGATGATGAATCAGGAAGTGGAGTCCACTTTATGTTTCCTGTGTGCTTCCAAATCTGCCTCATGGAGTTCCCAACTTCTTTGGGTGGAATATGCCCATAAACGCTCATGTTGTGTTTTTAGTGGCTCTCATCAGCGCTGCTGTCTGCACTCAGGGAGCTGTTGGATGTGCCTGACGATTGACCTTACCCGTCTCCTTTGCCTCTACTTGAGTCTGTGTGACTGAACTGACTCTCTGTCCCGAGGTTCCCTCGACAAATGTTCCACTCCATTTGCGGAGCTCAGAATTCAACATTTCTGTGATCCATCTGCAGTTTACTTAGCTTCTGACCCAGTCTCTCATCCAGGCATTGCTGAACCGGATCCCTGTCTATGTTGCATATTTCTCACCTTGTAGATATTTTAAATAAACCATCAATGCATTCTTAAGTATTTGTTCACTGATTCTGCATATAGATTACAAGAATCCCAAAAACATGACAGGACTTTGAGTTTTCTGTTAATTGAAATAATATTAATGAAGCAAAAACTTATTCCCCATCTGTTTGATCACTGTACTGTATTTGTGGCTTAAGCAAGAACAACTGATTTGACGCAAACATGAGTGCAAACTGTTTCTATCTTTGACTGCACTTGATAGGTGGGTTTCTCTGCCGCATGTATTTAGTGCAAACTGCTTCTGTAATCCAGTGTAGAAATAAAAACAGCAATACCCAGAGCATATTGCAACGTTTCCCCTTTGAGAAAAAAAAAATAAAAATCTATGCTGCTCGGGTAAAATTTTGACTGAGACACCGAAAGCTGTTCTAAAATTTTTGAGGTTTTAACAATCAGGATGGCAAAAATGTTAAACAGGGTTTACCAGCAATCCAGTGCAGGTACCCAATATGCATAACATTACAATTTTCACAGGCAGAGCTCCTCCTTAGAAAATCTTAGAGGACTCACAAACGTCAGCAAACTGCTTCTTTAAGCATCTGATACATTCCTCCTTACCCACACACAATCGCACAGCCAGCTCAAGTCAACTGCACGTAGCCTAGTCCAAAACAGTCACGCTTGTAAGAATACTAATGAAAATAAGGTTTCTGTAATGACCAATCAAAACAAAAGCGAGAAACCCATTATCTGTCAATATCTGTGTAAGTAGCAAGCCTGACTGGAACATAGTGATTTACTGTCCAATTTTCAATGGACCCTGTATCCGTTTCAATCAAATCCCCAATATTAACACACAGCAATAACTTCTTCTGCTTTATTACAAATGCAGCCCTTCTCTTCACTAAATCAGCTTGCAGAAGCTGACATCATTCAGGGTGGAAATAAGGCATATTTTATACAGGCTGAATCACAGTCAAAATGAACCATTATTGTGTGCTTCATTCTTTTTTATCAAGTAAAGCCTGCTTTCTTTCTCCACCTTTGCTTTGTCCTTATGAAAATAAACTGCAACCTGCAGGTTTTTCTAGATACCACAGCAGGGGGCAACATTAATGTTCAACAGTTCATTACAGTTTTTATTTAATACTCAGTTTAAAAACAAACACTTATTTAAATTCATAACAGAAATAATATGAAAAGGAAAAATATTTAGCATCTTCTGAAGCAAACACAGTGAGACACAAAAAACAGGAGCAAAAGGCAACCATACAACATACTTGTTAATTACAAAGTCCTAAATGTATGATTAACAGATTTCATGCACAAAACTGCTTTGTTAATGTTTGGCACCAGCAAACCTGTATATGACAAAATGACCACTGTCTAACATTTAAATTATACAACATTATTCAGTTTTTACAATTAGTTTTTTTAATCTACTAGGACACTAAGCTTGCTTTCATTAGTCTGGTAAGTAAATGCGGTCTACTTAAAAGCTGAATTGAGTTCATTATATGTAATGAGTTTGAAGAGAAATGAAGCATTTTAGCATTCCAAGTAATGTAAGATTTTTTTTATAGCATTCCACTAGGAAGCTGGCTTTAAACATCCATTGAAGTTGTATTTGTTGTTGCAACAAACCAAACCACTGCTTTAAAGGGAACCTATTGGGCAAAGTTCACATTTTGTACATAATTTACTTGAATTCTTTCTTTTTTTTTTTTACTTTACCTTTATTTCACCAGGAAAATCCCATTGAGATTAAAAATCTCTTTTGCATGAGAATCCTGGCCAAGACTGTTAGCAGCACACACAGACTACAGGACATTCACAGCAAATGTAGAAGAGCATTTGGATCTCAACTGCTTCTAAAAACAACCCACACACTTTAAAAGAAATCACCCAGACATTTTTTTGGCAATAAGTTTGTGTTTTTTGGTGTCTGGAAAATGAGCCATTTCAAAACCTCACAGTTGTTAAGTCAGGTGGAAGATTACCTCTTGAAAATACCACAACCTTTGATTGTTTTGCATTCAAAACTGGCTTAAGCCCAGCCAGACAGAACTGAAGAGTAGCAAACGCATGTTTTCAAAAAATGTTTTATCGTCTCAATCCAAACATGTCTAAAGATTCTCAGTTTTCCATGTTTTTATTCATTTCTCTATTTACTCCTTATGGAACTTGTGTGATGAGAACTTCTAATCTTGTCCATGGCCACAGGTCTATAAAATCCAGCACGTAGCCACACAGACTGGCTATACAAATGTAGAAAAAATACATACTCTCAGCAGCTCAGTGGATTTCAATGTGGTGCTTCAACAGAATGCCACCTGTGCAATATATCAATCTGTAAGAAAATTTTCATAACTGAATATCTCACAGTCAACTGATGGTGGTAGAGCAAAAAGATGGAACCAAATCAAAACAACAGCAAAGTAACACAAAGTGGTGGGCCATGCAAACTCAAAGAGCAAAGTTGGAAGATACTGAGGGACGTAGTGTGTAGAAGTGGCCAACTTTCTATAGAATGAGAACCTACGGAGCTCCAAACTTCACATTTGTTTTTCAGGTGTTCTGGAGCGGCCATATGTCCAGGGATTCACCAAACCTTTACAGGTTTGGTGAAGAACTTGACTGATCCGAGTGTTCAATTCAGCTTTGCCATTTCAGGTTTAGGTTGAATAAGAGAGAAACAGAAAGTCAGGCCTTCTGGTTCAGCATTAATATCCGAGTTAACAAATGCACTTTTGGAAGAATGGTCAAATTTTCCTAGAAACATGCTACACTCAGAAAGGTTAAAGGTGTTCATGTAAACTCCATGAAGTGACAGTGGGACATTATTCAAGTTTTTCAAGTAATATAATGATAATGGCATAATGCTGCAAAAACACATTGTCAGAGGTCAATAAACTTTAAATTCTTACAAACTTTAAATTCCAGTTCTTTCACTGGAACTGAAAGAAATTTTAAATACCCAAAATATAAAAGACAACAAATGAAATTAATTCTGAAGTCTCTAGTCTCAACTAGCCCTTTTTTTGAAGGACAATTTACTTTAGAGACTTTTGTCAGCCAGTTTTTGGTGGAAAGAGAGAGAGATAAGAGAGAAATAAATCATGCCAATGGAAATGACTGAGCTAGTTTTAACTGAGTTTGTATGGCCATACCATGAATTGACTCTTTGGTGCTTTTAGACCAACAAGCAGCACCACCTTGATTGACAGTGCTTTTAACTTTAAATAAAATGTGGACAACTCATACTGTCCTTCTATAGTTAATATGTCCAGATCTCTAACAAAAGATAACATCTGACAATTACAATTTACAATGCAAAATTGCATGGCCTCCTTTATTAAACACACTTTTCTTTTTCCTGCTTTTGAATTTTAAAAACGGTTTTTAACCTTACTCAGCAAGGTTATGATGTAAAACATTCCTTTGTTTTTGTGCTAGAAATGTGTACGTGTATGCACCATAATACATGAGGCATGCCAAATTCTTAGAATTACTTTGGAGCAAGAGAGAGAAAAACATTAATAGAGAGCCACTTAAATGTTAATCCATAATTTCAGAGAGAAAAAAACCCCATTAGGAATAAATGACATCATCAGAACTTGTCCTAACCTCATTCACATCTTATTCCAGAGACTTGATCAACAGTTGTATCACTGTGTCTCGGCCCAGTTACTGATGGCTTTCTCTCAAATACTGCCTTTCTCATTACTGTAATGAACTTTATAATTACCCTCACACCCTTGAAGAAGAATGAAGGCCATTAAGACATTGGGATTGGCTTTTATAGCATTTACTTAGCCCAGGACACTAACCAGTAGCCATTTTCAATCTCAGTAAACCCCCACATCCTTTAACCTGTTGACGATGCTTCTTTTCTGTAGGCAGACTGACAGAGTTGTCTGTGAAAACAGTCATCCATGATTTTCTGATGTCCACCTGAACTAAATATCATATTGTCTTCTAAAGATTTTCAATGTTCTGTTTTCAGTTTTACAATAGCAATAATCTGTTGTCAAAATTCTCTTCAACATCTGTCTTTAGGGATTTGAATGTTGATGATTCAAATCCAAATGATTCCACCCTAAAGTTTATTTTCTCATGCTATGAACATAAGTCCAGATATCTTTGCATAGTCACATTAAATTACTATAGTCTGTATCATGTTACCTTGCAATACAGGTTTGGTTTCAGCTCAGTAACTCATTGAACCTTTCAATGATAATTTGAGATAATTCTTGTTAAACGACACGACTCAAGTGATGGCAGGAGGCAAAACTCTAGATTCAACTGCAAATACTGAGGTTGTAGCCGGTTTTATTTATCAGGCTCTTTGGCTCTGATGCTGCTGCCTCAACAGATGACAGCAGAAGAGATGATGCTCACAACAACAGACTTATAGAAGATCTGCAGCATCTTGCTCGAAACCTTGACTGATCTTAGCTTCTCCAGAAGTCCAGTCTTCTCTGTTCCTTCTTATAGATGCTTCACTGTTGCGTCTCCAGTCCAGTCTGCCGTCTAGGTGAACACTAACGAGTGTTTAAAACACATTCTGGGATTTGTGAAGCATGACAGTTTTAGATATAGGTGAAATATTGTTTGACTCATGACTTGTTGTGATAAAAATTATTGATAAAACATGCCTGATAATGTTTTACTTATAGTTTTTGTATAGCACTTTGGTTAAACCTTCTGGGTGTTTTTTAGAGATGTTTTATAAATGAATTGGATTTGGACATGTGACTAATTTGATTTATGTCTCTGTCTTTCTTTTGTTTTATGTTTATCTAAAATATCAGATACATGTAAAGTTGTGAACTTCCCCTGCATGCAGTATTAGATGTGTGTGGGAGCATGTGCCAGTGGTGAGGAATTCTCTGTTAATGAACTGCAAAAGTCTCACGGCAAGACAAAATACTTCTCATTAAATTATGAGTGCGTTACAACTGTAGATTAAAAGCTAACAAGTTGCAAAAGGAACACTTTGAAGGCATCCATGTAAGACCATTATATCAATCAGCAATTAGAATACATGCTGTTAGAATCACAACAAGGAAGAGAAAACAATCTACCCTTTGATATTTTCTCTAATTATACAATTGATTATACAATTTATCTACCCTCATATCAAATGAAAGCTGAAAGAAACATTAACAGGCTGGTTTGCATTTTATTATTAAACATTACTGCTGCTGCACAAGAATAGTTTTAAATGATCATAACATGGTGTGAAAATAAACTTGAAATCTCAAACTAATCAGCTGCTGACTCACAACCTGACTGCCAAGTCATTTTTATAAAAGTAAAGAAAAAAGTTGAAATCCCTTCACTTTCATTCACATGTTGCAAAATCCTGTTTAGAATGTATTTTTCAGGAAAATTGCATAAGAAAATCAAATATTTCTAATTTGTCCATCATTTTTGAAAGCAAAAGTAATAAAAACTGTATTTTTTTTTTCAGAACTGGACTGGTGTGTGGTGCATATAGAAAATGTAAAGTAAAGTTATTACTCACGGTTGGTGTAAATACTCCCAGGGCATAACAATAAAAGGGAACCAGCCTCTACTTCTAACACAGCAAGTTGAACATTATTACCACAAAAGCAGCAGTAGTGTTTCTGTATAATACCCTGCTTCTCCTCCCAACACCCATGGAAATGAAGACCAAAAAGCCAATTTTCATACCGCATCTACTTGCGTTTGGTAGACTGCATTACACACTGAACCCATTTGTGCATGCATTGTGTTTGGCTGGGATTAATTAACACTTATAATGTAGTGGGGAATCAGGCGAGTCGGGCTTGTGTTATAATAGGGGAGCATTTTGGCTTGCAATGCTGGACAAAGAGTTTACCTCAGAGGTGTCTGTGAGTATTGGTGTGTGTGTGCGTAGACGTGTGTGTGTGTGAGAGAGAGAGTGAGAGGGGCAGAGAGAAAGAGACGGCAGCCTACAACACTCCACTGTTATGCTATCGTGCTGAAACATATGGATGGACAGATTCTTTGTCACTACTGTAAGGGCCCATTTGACAAGGTTTGATGCAGAGGAACAGACAAACACAAAAACACTCAGTCCTGCTGTGTCAGTCTGTCAACAGGCCATTTATGTGGGACTCATGTGGGATGTGTGTGTGTGTGTGTGTATCGACATGTTTGACTCACTGACCAAATGAAATATGAACCTTACTCATGGCAAATATATGTAATGGGCAGTAGGTTTGTGAATGTTAATCTTGTCTGTATCATCTGCAGTGTACATATCAGATTTAAGTGATCATATAAAAACATTATTTTATGAAACTCCAAATACAAAATACTCTGTTTTTGAAATTATTATATTTGCTATTATTTTCACATATTAACTCATTATGTTTGTCATGTTAGTCTGATTCAGCCTCCGATTGCTTCTGCACTCTGACTTGGGGAAACAGACCTGCAGTACTCCAGCAGCTCCTATGGGTGTCACTCTTTTTCTTCACAACTCCTGTCCTAATCTTGGTAAAATCCTTCACCCATCAGTTGTGACCATCTCTTCGTTTAAGATGGAGAATGCACCTGTTCAGTGCAAAATGAACAGGAACATATTACTGTCTGAGGGTGCAATTAAATACCAAGTAAGCAAAAACAAAACAGAAATTAGAGACAAAGCAGCACCAGTAAACAAAGCCATTGCAGATGAACAAATAACACAAAAAGTGTATGGTATGAAAAAAAAAAAAAACATTAAAGAAGACATCTAGTTATCGCTGTGTTGAGCGCCAAAGATTGTTACTCAGATGGAAGTCTCCATTAAATCCAAAATATCTAAGGACTAGGTGGAATTATTTTGGATCTGAATACTTTACATTGAATTTGATGCAACTCAGAGAAATAAAAGATACAGAGGGTCAGCTTTGAATCAGCCTGGAGCATGATGAAGTGTCCTTGGGCAAGGCAGTGCTCCTCTCATTGCCCATGGTTATTGGAGTCTCAGAAAGAATATGAAAAAAGTGTTCTGTATAGAATGCTGACATATACTGGAAAAGACTACAAGCACTATAGCTGAGTGTTAATGTATGATAAAACACAGGGCAAAGATTTTTGCAGAAGGAAGTTCGTAATGCACTGAATAAAATAAGATCATTCACAGAGAAACACATACAATAATAATCACTTTATATGAAAACAGTGTTTGCCATGGCAGCTTATCAAATATGTTTCTACGTCACCAGGTGCTGTAATGGCAAAGAGTTCCAACCCAAGCAATCATTACCTTTCCATATAGTTAGGCTGATGTATGGTGTATTATAATAATGTAATAATAATAATAATAATATAATAATAATAATAATAATAATAATAATAATAATAATAATAATAATAATAATAATAATAATAATAATAATTTTTTGAAAATCTGTGCATCACAGTGGATAAAAATCTATTATCTTTGAACTTAATTTCTCCATAATGTATCTGTTACTGGTTAAAATGCAAAATTCAAGGTGCAAATTGTGCCAAAGGGAAATTCAACCAACTGAAGAAAAAAAAAAAAGAAAAAGATTTCTCTCTGCAGTAAACAATTTAAAGTCCTTGAAAATTGCTAGAAAAAAATGAACAGTGTTGTGATTATTTTAACTCTGTGTTGAGCTGCAGAGCTGAGAGACATAAATCCATTAGGAGGAGAAGCCTGAAGGCAGCGACGTGGCAGCCGAACAGACACACGTCCCTTTGTGTGAGGAGTCTCTGCATTTTAGACATATTATTTGGTATGAAACTGCTTTATTTTCAATGGCTTAAAATTTGGGTTATCTATATATTTTAGTTAATCAAAGAATCATAATTTCTGTACAACAAGGAGGTATGCATCTTTATTCCAAATGATTTGATATCATTAGGTATAATGTACACAACATCTCAGTCGGCTTTCCGTTGGTTAATTGTTTAAACGAGATTATACAATTGTGAGCTGGGTTTTGTTGACTCATTTTATGAAATACCTCCATAGACATGTAATGTCACTTTTTATTGTTGGTTTTTTGTTATAGACTCAGCAGATTGAATATTTACAGTGGCTTGTTTCATTTAAGTTCTGAAGAGCTCAAACTGACCCATTAGAGGAAAACAGGAGTAGACATCAACCAACCTACAACCAGCTTGTTTAACTGGGTTTATCTGGCATTATAACAACTGGTAACCAGTAGAGGTCCACTTGTTAATATCATAGATTTTACATTCTATTGTTTTCTAAAATAACTTAATTTCATGTTGTTGTCATATAAGGAGTGATTGATATTGATGTACAAATGTTTGGTCCTGAACTAAACTACATAATTCAACATTCAAGATAATTACATCCTAATTTAATTTTGTAATTTTATCATTTCTTGTTAATACAAAAGCATCCAAACTGCTCATGAACTTGTAGTTTATTTAACAATCAACCTTATATGTTTGGAAAAAACCTCCAAACTGAACAGCATCTTGAACTGATTTAAGCATTCACCTTTTACTAGTTCATCTGTGTGTTCTGATGGAAATCTGAACACACTTTCATCATATGAAATGAGATTTGCTGTTACATTTTTATTTAGTACAGTGAAGATCTTGAGTAGATAGAACTTCATCAAGAGAGAGTATAAGGATGTGTTTACAATGTTCTAAAATTGAGATTCAAAAATGTACTTTTGGTGAAAAACTGTGAAATTTTGACAGTTGTATTGTACTGATAGAAAACCTGTAATAAGTGCTTTTCTCTGCTTGCTTCTTCTGGGAGATCAGCAGTGAATGTGAATGATGACAGAATTAGACTAAATGTTAAAGGACAAATCTTTATCCCCTTCTCTCTGAAGGGGTTTCAGAGCTACAAACTCAGACATTTTCTTTTTCTTTTTTTTTTCTACCAGAAATTAAAGTATTTATGGCATCTCTCTAAGAGGCATACCTCCTTGACTAATGGTACATTTACTGATGGTTTTGACTTCAGACAGAAGAAAACAGAAGCATGATGACGTTAAAGTCATTAACTGACACCGACTGATGTACAGCACAAATTGTTGTACATCCTAAATTGTTAGGAATTAGGGTTAGCTTTGCTAACATACATTTTCAAAAGACAATCGTTTTTTAAACTAGTCACTGTGTGCACTCTGAATTTAGTCACATATTCACTTAATTTTAAGGACATTTGCTTTTACTGGGAGCTGTAGGAAATAATTAGTTTTAATGTCACTTCTACAAACCACTGAAATATTTTTCTTCTCATCTTCTGATACATGTAGAATTTATCTGAAGGAAGTTTCCATTTGTTATTGCTACTTCTTTGTCCTAGTTATAGAAAATGTAATGGGTAGCTAAACTAAAAAAACGTTTTGGTTGACTATTGAATGATGCTGGACAACATCAGTGGCAACCAAACTGACAGATTTATAACACTCTTTGGGATGGAACAGAAGGTTATTGGACCACACATTTGGGTGAAAGTAAGCATGTTGTACCAAAGATGAGTTAGAAAACAATTGTTGACCAGGAGAAGTCAAGTTTCAGCTACATTGACCTTGACCTTTTTCTAAGCAATAGATGCATCAAAGCCAAGGGCTACTTTGTCACAATAACAACACTTCACTTCATGGTTAAAGTTGCATTGAGAGGTTGGACCCTGAAAACAACTGGAGGACGTGGAAAAATGACTTGTATTTTTCTCTAATTACATCCCTGCTCTAAGTAAGGCTGCTTGGAACCTACTGCACTGGAAAACACACAACATAAGCTGAATAAATCTTCACCAAAATACAGGACATTCACACTAGTGATGGGGACATAAAAATCCATGATTTATTGGCAAATACAGTGGTTTTAGTTTTGGGATCACTTTAGTGTCTTCTATGGGACTGAGATGGTTCAGCATAGAACTTTGTGATTCCTACATGCTATAGCAACTGTGACAGCTGGCTTTGGCAGAATAGCAAACACATCCTAATAATGCTAATAAGTGAAAAACAAATTGTGTCAAAAGCAGCTAGGATGACATTGTGTATAACGTTTAGATGGCTGATAGTCAAAGGAGAATCTTTTGTATAGAAATTAGATATTAACCAACAGCAAAACGTACTAAAATATTCTCATCTACATAAGTATTTATTGCAGATATGCAATGTTTGTCTTGTCTAGTTATTACACACCCTCTCAGGACAACAGTATGTACTCCCCATCACACAGACACACACACACACACACACACACACACACACACACACACACACACACACACACACACACACTTTCTTTCTCACCATCAGCTGAACACACAAACATGGGGACCCTTTAACAAGGAAGTGAAGCTTTTTACACAAACACTGGATAAAATGATTGAATATCAACCTTTACATACTATTTTCCACATAATCACCTCAGGAATTTGAATCAGAGCTAACATTGTGGTTGTCACATGGAGATGTTTTCTTTCAAGTCCTCAGTGTCTTCTCATTTCCTGATGCAGAGCTCCAGAAAGGCACGGCTCCAAACTGATGAGAAGAGAAAATAAAAGGATGCCAGAGCCTGAACTGGCTCTCAACAGGAATATAATGATAAAAACATTTCTGACATGCATTTCTCTCATCGTTGCGGCATTTAGCAAATAAAAATCATTTTGTCTGTCTAACTGATCTAAAACAAGAGAAATTTGGTCTGCTGTAACTTCAGACCGTGAATAAAAAATGCTAAGTGTTTTTATTTGGTGCAAACTTTAGGTTTTTATCTCAATAGGAGGAAGCAGAAAACTGTAATAAATCGCAGATACAAAGACAGACATTGAATGTTATAACTCTTTTTACCCTGCCAGGTTTCTGCTTAATTTTCAGTAAACAGTTGATCTACAAGAGATTCAAACCTGCTGTAATATATTTGAAAAACTCCAAAACAAATCCAATATTCAGTATTTCTTCACACTTTTAACCAGACTACTGCAGCATCTGTTTAACCCTTTAATAGAAATCTTCACATTCCAAATCAGGTGGTCTCAACCAATCAAAGGCTTTTCATTGCATGTTAGAAATCTGGTCAAGAGACTAGTACAAATACTTTAGACAAGATCATTGTTCCAAACAACAGTGAAGGCCCTACATCTTCTCAGATACAAATGGATGCTAAGTTTGCATATATAATCCCAAAGGGACAGCAGTTTTTATGCAAAGTAGTGACATAAAAAAATGAAGATTCCTCAGGAGGCTGGTGATCAAAAACCACTGACTGATTGTAAAAAACCTAAAGCAAGACCTGATGATGGTATCCACTGAGGTTTCAGTTTCTACAGTATCAAAGACAGTAAACACTGAAGTGATCAACACCTGAACTCCATGATATACAGCACTGCTGACCAAAAGCACAAGAAAAGTCAGGTCTGGTTTACTCAACAACGCATAAATAAACCAGAGAGCTTTTACAAATCTGTTTTCTGAGCTCTGAGGACTGGAGCTTTTTGGGATGTTTATACTCAGAATGAAGAGAGATTTTAATAATAATAAAAAAAACAACAAGTTAGTAATTAGGTAATGATGAAACAGAAACCTCACAAAACAAGACAGAATTTCATGAGATCATATAGCTTATGTGAAAACCCAGCTGATGTTCCAAAAGTACTTCAAAGGTACACCAGGACATAAAAACTCTGAATGAGGTTGTATGTTGTTCAGCTGAAATGAGAAGAGTTCAAGTTCAAGGAGGATAATTTACTGAACACAGATTACTGATTTTCACATACCAAGGGGGCAGCAATGCCTCCCTGATCAGGCCTCTTGCCCCTACGCCTCTATGGTGAGTACCTTATATTAGTTAATCTCTCTACAAATGTCAAACACACTGAGCTTTTTAGTTACCAATTTAAAAATGACCAAAACTCAACAAGAAACATTTTTTTATGTTCCACTAATCTGGAAAATATACCCAGAAAGCTGCAAAAGTACTGAAAGACTGAGTTCCTTTAAATCGAGGAAAAAAACCCTAGAGCTGCTTAGAGCTGCTTTTGATTAATAATAACTGGAACATTTTTTTATTTTGCCACTATAATCTAATGTTTTGTTTTTACTTGACCTAAACTATAATGGGTAAGTGATTGAGTGACTCATAAAGACTCAAGTCAAGAAAAAGCATTGCATGCTAATGAAGGCAAATAAACAAACAAACAGAAAACATTTCTCATATTTGATTTCAGCTATTTTATTAAAAATGCAGTTCAAATCCATAACTGGAGTTTAAAAAGTGTCACATATTGGATCAGTCGTCTCAATCATCATATGACAGTGATAGTGATAGAGTGGAGATTATAGGGGTGTTTAACTGAAGCAGAGGGGCAATGTCAGCAGGGTGGTCATTTTATAATGTTGTTAATTAAGAAAAATATATGATATCCTGATTATCAGTTATAGGGCATAACATCAAAAATTTCATATTAGTGCTGTCAAAAATGATTTGCTCCTTTATCAGTTTTTCTTATACCTAACATGTTTCAGATCAAACAAATTTAAATATCATCAAAATTTACAGCTGCACCTCAAACTACAGGGAAGAACAGGAATAAAAATGCATGGATATGTAAACAAACATTTTCTGAGTTAAAACAATGAACAGTTTGAGATTGATAACTGAGTGAAGTGAAACAAACATCATGCACCAACTTGGGAACATGTGAAAAAAGTAATGACTGCCTGTTTAATGGTAAACCACAGAATCTCAGTTGTGCTTAACTCTGGACTTTGACTTGGCCACTTAATTTTTTCAACCATATAATTTTTATATTTATATGTTTTAAAAACATGGACAGAGCTGCTGTTCAAGCCTGGCATAATTCTTAATGAACAAAAACATTTTGGTGCATAGTTTAGGACTCTAGAACTCTGTCTGAAATGGAGAGTCTCTGTATTGCAACTTGAGTTGCTCTGCAGACCAGGAGAAACAAAGATTTTGAAAACCGAGGTATGGAGACAGATTGGAATCAAAGGAAGAAAAAAGAGGGATGTTTTAAAGGGAGTGTGAAATAGAAATGGAGGTGGAGGAGTCGAGCTGAAAGTGCATAGCTGCAGGAGAGGCTTAAGCTTTAGACGGCCATGTCAAAATGCAGTGCAGTCTCAGCTGCAGCCTTTATCTTTCTCATGCCTCTTCTACTGCTTCGCCATCTCTATCCTTCTTGGTTTGCCCTTCCCGTTATTCCTTTCCATCAGCTCTGCACCTCCCCTTTATCTTCATTTTTCACCCTTCCTTCTGCTTTCTTTGTTTTCTGCCACTTTTCCCTGCAATGCCTTATTTTCACGCAAGCACAGAGGTGGAGACAGCATCACCACTGAGCAGATTGGTATACCTCTCGGTCTTCGTCTTCCAGTCATGTACACACACGCACCCACGCGCACACGCGCACACACAAACACAAAACACTTTAGCATGGAAATTGAAATAATGATAATGTATCCCTCAGTCTGCATCAAAGTATTGCCACTTCAAAAAAATGCCGGCAGGCATGAAATGCAAACGGGAAACAGATGGATTGAGAGGGAGAAAGGAGAAAGGAGGTGTGTATGTGTGTGTTTCTTTTTTGCTTTGAGAGCCCCGTCTTACTTTGTACATTAGCTGTTTTTTTAAGGCAGATGGAATAGGAGGGCTCCTGCATGCTGTACGTTGTCAGTCAGGGTTGATGGGGATGCATTTGGAGAGACTTGTCCATACATATGTGTTTGTGAGGTGAGAGTTTCCTATTTGAGCTTCTGACAACATGTTTTCAGTTTGTGTTTGTTGTGGTCAAAGGTTTATTGTGTGAGATGATGGCTTTCTGTTGCTGTCACCAACCCCCCACCCCCTGCTGTCTGTGAGAGAACTGTAACTGTATTTACAGACCACAGCAGAACTTTGTCTTTCATCACTTTCTAGTGAATGTAATTTACAATTAACACTTTTGTAGGTTAACAGAGAAAAGCGAAGCATGATCCATACATTAAATTGTTGACAGGTTACTGGTTAATAACTACAACATTTGATTCTTATTACTGCGCAAAGATATGGCGGCCAAAATACAGGGACATCTATCAGTGAGCTGCAGCTTCTGTTATTGCCATCTGTTAAAAAAAGAAAAAAAAATTAACAGAGCACTTAAAATGATAATTTTTTCTGATTTTGCTCTTTTTTGGTATATGTTTGAGTAATATGAACATTGTTCTTTTATTTTATGAACTCCTGACATCTCCAAAAATTCCAAGCAAAAAGGTTTTTTTTGCAGAAAATGAGAAATGGCCAAAATCACAAAAAAGATGCAGTGCTTTCAGACCTCAAATAATGCAAAGAAAACAAGTTCATATTCATTTACAAAACAACAATACTGATGTTTTAACTCAGGAAGAGTTCAAAAATCAATATTTGGTGGAATAACCAGGAGGTTTCCAACGGGGTTCAGTGCAGTGGGCTCTTTATTTTTCCAGAGCTGTAACTGTATTACCTAAACATGCTGGTACAAATAATAATAATAAAAAAATTCAGATAATATTAGAAGAAAATGCAAGTGTCATAAAATGCATGTGTGAATGTAGAGTGGAAAAGACATTTAAAGTCATAGCTTCTTCCAGTGTATTTATTTTTGGGTGTCTTGATCTGATAGCTGGGATTGGCTAAATGTTAAATTTCATTTTAATGGCCCACCAAACTGTTACTGTGGATACAAAAAGTATTCAAGACCCTTTACATTTTTCACTCCACATGCTCAAACTTCTCCCATGTAAGGATTATGGAGGCCACTGTGCTCTTTGGAACCTTAAGTACTGCAGAAATTTTTTTGGAACCTTGGCCAGATCTGTGACTTGCCACAATCATGTCTCTGTGCTCATTGGGCAGTTCCTTCCACTTCATGATTCTCATTTGCTCTGACATGAGCTGTGAGGTCTTATATAGACAGGTGTGTGCCTTTCCTAATCAAGTCCAATCAGTTTAATTAAATACAGCTGGACTCCAGTGAAGGAGCAGAACCATCTCAAGGAGGAGCAGAAGAAATGGACAGCATGTGAGTTTAATATGAATGTCACAGCAAAGGGTCTGAATACTTATGACCATGTGATATTTCAGTTTGTCTTTTTAAATAATTTTCCAAAAATTTCTACATTTCTGGAGGTTTCTCTGTCAAGATGGGATGCTGTGTACATTCATGAAAAATAACATGAACTTTTTTGATTTTAGCAAATGGCTGCAATGAAACAGAGAGAAAAATTTAAAGGGATCTGAATACTTTCTGTACCCACTGTAAATGACCATACTGTATAACAGTTTTGTATTTTTTTTTCTTAATTTAGTTGATGACTCCCCCCTTTTACATTGAAATTTAGAGTAGCTGACTTTCAATGTTTTCACAAAAATTTGAAAACAAAACAAGACATTAAAATCATGGCAACAAAACAGAGTTAGATGCCTTTGTTCGTTCCAGACTTTAGACTGCTGATCCCAATACACATGCACTATAGAAAAACAGGACAGTCTCAATTAATTTCAATATTATTCATACCCTTGGCAGATAAATACTAAAGAAATCTTTAACTTTCACCAACATGTTTCTTCTGACCTGACGTAATATAATCCAGTCATTTCAGTGTCGGTGTCTCGTTCCAATCTGCTGATGAGTTTCCTTAGAAACTTTTTAATCTACCTTGAATAATTAATTGAGCAAACTGTACTGTTAGACAACTAGAATCAATTGCAATGTATGTACAATTGAATTAAAAATATATTTTTTGTTAAGTGCGTGACACAATATTTGTTTTGTACTGGTGCTATATAAATAAACTGAATTGAATTTAACAGAATGTTGTGGGTGGCCCTTCCAGAGTCCAGATTGCAATTTTTAGTGAATTTGAAGAGGAAGCTAAAGATTAGGGTGATGGCAGGGAGGCCTGTTCAGGGGAATGGCTGAATGGCAGCATCCTTTTTTTTCCTGAATTTCTCTAGCAGTAGAGAAATTCATGGGGTCACTGTCAGGGGCACACTAAACCAAATTTAGTGGCCTGAGGTTCAAAGAGGGCAAATGTCTTTTGAAATGCAGAGTTGTAATAATGTGCACACAGATGATGAGATGTGCCATTTGAACCATTTTAAGTGAGTATGAGTGTGGTTATGCCCTCATGTACTCCTCATCAGGAAATTGCGATTTTTAAAGCTACATATTGCAAAAAGTTTTAAAATGTATTCTCTTTCAGTTTGATTATTTTGATTGGATTCTTTTTAATTGTTAAAACTGATATTATTTGTCCACATTTGTTAGAAAATATAATTTCATAGGGTGTCTTAGTTTCTTCCATTGTACGCAGTACGATATGAAACAGTGTGCCAGTGGGTTACGATTAGCTACCCATAAATGTATGGAGCTAAGCGTTGCTAACCCTATTTTTATTGTATTCCATCAGCCTGGTAAAGCTTAAAATCCCTTTGTCTCTTGATGCCAACATGAAGATATACTTCAGTGCCATAGTTACTGTGCCCTATTCATCATAATTTAAACTACAGTGTGTGATGATGCTGGTTTGTAGAGATTTGATGAGACTGGTTCGAATAAATTTTCTAGATGTTACTGATAATTGTCATTGTAAGAAACAATGAAACATTAATTGAGCTCATGTTTTCTGTTTTTCGTCTTCACACACAAATATATTATTTGTGCATTTTTATTTCTTGTGAGTGCTGGTTCCCAGCTTGGATAGCACCATATGGCACGAGACATAATTAGCATTTAATCAGCTTGATGTTTTGACTGTAGTTGTTTCACAGTTCACTTGCTGTTTGGATTAACAGTGCTGCTAGCTAGTAACCCCCCATGGTGTAGCAGGTGAGTATGCCAGCATGATGCTGTCTGCACAGGTGGATTCACACAAATATGCACATGCTCACAGAGACACATATACAGTGACACATGGACACATGTTAGGATGACTGGAGGACGATGACCTACCTGCATGTGTAACATCTCCTCAGCCATGACAAACCATAAGCAGACATTAACCACGAGCTCTGACTGATGTTACACCTGCTAGAATTTGACTGGTTAAAAGATGGCATTTACTCTAAGAGTGTAAATAGGAAACACATTCCTGACAGAAACACTCAGGTTTATTTTCTGCTCAAATTGCCAACCGGCCACGGTGGCAGGTGAATTTTAAACTCCACTTCGTACGTTTAAAAGCATTTGGCCAGTAACAGATGCCAACTTCCAATTCTGGTTAGAAAGCCTGCAGGATGCCTCCCTGCCGAGGTGATCCAGACGAGGCATGTCCCACCAAGAGGAGGCCCAGAAGGCGACCCAGGAGTAACTGTGGGCCTGGGAACGCCTTGGGATTCTCCTGAAGGAACTGGCCCAAGTGGCTGGGGAGAGGGAAGTCTGGGACTCTCTGCTGCCGCCACAACCTGACCCCGGCTGGATGGACGGCACGCGCCATCAAAGCAAAGTAAGAAGGTTTGATAATGATGAAACACTATTATGTTGATGGTGTGTTAGACCCACCATCTTGTTTTTATTCATCAGTGTGAAACAAACTTGGCTTAAGAGTGATCTAGGGAAATGAAGAGCAAGAGACTGACACTCTGGAATGAATGATAGTCTAAAATGCCAAATTTACCCTTGGATGTTCAGATCAATCCAGTTAGTGGTGAGTGTTCAATATTGTCAATCATAGAGAACAGATTTACTTTTGTGTTTTGATTTTTACTTTGCAGGAAGATGAAGGCCAATAATTATTATTATTCCATAATAATAATAACAATATATTTTGTTTTGCACTTTATTGGGGATGAAAATCAAACTAGATGATTTAAAATTAGATCTCAGGAGACACAAAGCATCTGCCACAGTTCATAGACAATCTGTCATAGATATATATTAATGCTTTGACATTATT
Organism: Alfaro cultratus; assembly: GCA_903066825.1. Classification (NCBI taxonomy): domain Eukaryota; kingdom Metazoa; phylum Chordata; class Actinopteri; order Cyprinodontiformes; family Poeciliidae; genus Alfaro; species Alfaro cultratus. Next base: position 356 of record CAEFZX010020034.1, on the reverse strand, counting down.
TGTCAATAGAGATATCTAAATATCAAAATATGAATGGAATTTGCTCTTCTGGTCCAACACTTCAGTTCTCATGTGTCGCATGTTTTTTACACACAGTCAGCCTTTCGCGTAAAAAGGGAGACAACTTTATTGTCTTTTTGGAAATAATTTTTGAACAATGTTAGTTCATCACATTTACAGCCAGTGATGGCATAGTTACTTTGAAAAAGTAACTTTAATCGGATTACTGATTACTCCTTGAAAAAGTAACTTAGTTAGATTAATGACTACTTGATTTAAAAAGTAACTAAGTTACATTAAAAGTAACTTTTTTTAGTTATTTTCAGCAGCTGCTAACAACAACGCTGTGAAAATGA